>CDEZ01021547.1:0-38344 GCA_000826365.1 Acanthamoeba royreba | reverse complement strand
TTCCGGGGACGGTCGTTCTTATGTTTTTCTCTGATGCGTTCCTCGAAGAAACGTGAGGGGAAAGGACGAGCACCTTCCTCAGATTAATCGTTGATCCAATTCACCCCTTTGGGCCTAATTAATTATCCATCATCTCCAACCCGAGAAATCTCGCGCTACCAGGAAATCTCCTCCACTCGCAAGAAAACCACTTCCCCATCCATCCATCGCAGTCTTCCATCGAACATCCCTGCACCAAATCGCTTCCCAGCAACCCAATCATCGTCAATTTCCCACGAAATTTGATTAATTAATTCTTTGCATATACATCAATATCGATAACTTCCAGCCAATTCGAATCCAGACACACCTCAATCTAATAATCATGAACGCTCACGTTGACATGGATGCCATCGCTGCTATCAATGACAATGGATTTTCCTTCGATCCTGAGAACCTTCTAGATGAGCAGAACTTCCAGCAGGCCTCGCAGCTCATTGAGAGCCTGTCGAGCGGCCACCTTGGGGAGATGATGCTGGGCCTCTCTGCCGATGGAGGAGCCGATGGCGGCCTTCTTTCCTTCGATCCGCAGGCCGACTTCTCCTTCATTAATGACCTCGCTTCGCGCCTCAACACCATCTGCGCGCAGAAGGGCGGCGTAGATGAGAACGGTATGGAGGTGGCAGCCGACGTTATGGACGGCAACACCGTGCTCATCAAGATGGAGGGCGCGGAGGAGGATGACGAGGATGGCGGCAACAGGCGCTTCCTCGGTTCCCTCACCTTAGAGGTGAACGATCTGCAACAACAGCAGCAGCAGCAGCAACAGCAGTTCCAGCAGCAGCCGAAGCTCATTCCGGGCGATGACGTCCTCCTGCGTCCCGTCCGCGCGACGAGCCCGCCCGGCGTCGAGGTCTGCGCGGTTAGCGGTGGCCATGCAGTGGCCATCGGCACTCTGCCGCGCGCCATCGCGGGCTGGGTAGCGCCGTTGCTCGAGATGCGCCGCATCAAGGCCGAGGCGCACCTGCCCAACGACCTTGATAACGGTCTCGCTGTCGTCGTCCGATTCTACTTCCTGCTCATTCCCTCTTCCTCGTCCTCCACCACTACAACCACCACCACCACCACCGCGACCGTAGACCTGCTGGAGCCAACCGAACGTGGCGTGCTGCAGCATCTTGCCGTCGCGCTCTGCAAGGAACTCTCCGACCTGCTTCCGACTTCCCTGCTGCAGGAGTGCAACTCTTCGGCGCCGTCATCAGCTTCATCATCACTCAGTTCATCAGCGATGGGCATTCCCCTCTCGTCGCCGTTTGCTTCGCGGAATGGCGCGCTCACTGCGTCAGTATCCACGACTGCGGGAATGTACGGGACCGGTGGAGGAATCAGCGGAGTCCTGGGAGGAGGCGGAATGGGACAGCTCTCAGCGTCAATGATGGTCTCGCGAAAGCGCGAATTGACTATCTCGTGCCCTACCCTGCCGCAGGCCGTTATTGCGAACAAGAGAGCACGCACGGGCGATAACAGATTCCTCGACAACGAGTTTGGCAATCCTGCTGGAGAGCCTACGACCAGCGAGCTGCAGCAATTGCTGGGCGGCCTCAACCCAGCCCTCCTCTCAGAGATTCCGGAGATGGAGCCTTCACCTGCACTCATGCTCAACCTGCGTTCGTACCAGAAGCAAGCTCTCAACTGGATGGTTGCGCGCGAGCGGTCTACAACTGAGATCCACGAGCAGCACGAAAGCGCGCGGCGGGTGCTTCCGCCTGAATGGAAGGAGTATACAACGAGCACAGGACGAAAGTATTACTACAACGACACGACAAAGGTCACAACATGGGATTTCCCCGTGCAGCGCGAGCCGATCAAGCCCGCTGATCGCTCTTCCCCCAAGATCAGCGTTCGTGGTGGCATTCTGGCCGATCAGATGGGCATGGGTAAGACCATCGAGGTTCTTTCCCTCATCCTCACCAACAGCCAGCGTGACCCGAATTCGGACTTCGTAAAGACCAATCTCGTAGTATGCCCGCTCTCCGTTCTTACCCAGTGGCTGGATGAGATCAGAACGCACACAGGTACCTAAGACTTCTCCTCATGACATTTTTGACTGTCTCTGATCTTATCTGTGCGCAGCGAGCGGCCATGCCTCAATCTACGTTTACCACGGTGCTAACCGTGTCAAGGATGCCGCATTCCTGGCCAAGCATGATGTCGTGATCACCACGTACTCCACTCTTGCTGCCGAGCTTCCGAGCGACAAAAAAGGCAAATCATCACCGGGAGACATTGCGGGTACGTGTGTGATCCCTTTCTTCTGTACTTTGCCTCTCACAAGATTTTTCTCTACTTCAGAGGCCAAAGCCAAACGACAGCGTAAGGGCACAGTCGTGCAGGGACCTCTGATGAATGTTCCCTGGTACCGAGTTATATTGGATGAGGCTCACACGATCAAGGATCGCTCGACACGCACGGCCAAGGCCGCGTTCGCTCTCAAGGCACAGCGCCGATGGGCGGTCACAGGAACGCCAATTCAGAACAAGCTCGATGACCTCTACTCACTCCTTCACTTCCTTCGTCTGGTACGCTCAAGCTCGTAGCTCAGTCGTTGGTACATTGAAACTCACAAGCCTGCTCGTAGGAACCCTATGGCGAGTACAATGCATGGAACCATCACATAATGAAGCCTATACGCAACAGGGATGAAAACGCTTTCTCTCTACTACAGTCGATTCTAGAGTCAATTCTACTACGGTATGTACCCAAGTTTATTTGCGACGACGATTGTGGTGGACTCATTTTGAGTGGTGACGCTGCTTTAGACGAACCAAGGACCAGCGAATCAACAACGTGCCAATCGTGTCGCTTCCACCACGAATTATTAAGCTACGACCACAGCACTTCCGGGAGGAGGAACAAGACTTCTACAAGGCGTACGTCTCTATCAGCCTAAAAGTGTGTACACGATGTACTAATGAGCGATCTTGCAGTTTATGGTCTCAATCGAAGACGCAGTTTAATGCATTTATCCAGTCCGGGTCAGTGCTGAAGAACTACGCACATATCCTGGAACTGCTGCTGCGACTGAGGCAGGCCTGCAACCATCCATATCTGGTCCTTCATGCGCGCCAATCAGCAGCTGCCTCTACAGCCGAGGCTCCCCAGTTAATGATGCGATACTTAGCCGAGTTGCGGGCTGGTCAGGTCGCCCCGCCGCCGCCGGCGCTGAAGGAACTACTGGCGCGCTGGGCGGATGAAGAATGCGTCATCTGCCTGGAACCTGTGGAAGAACCGGTCCTCACTCCTTGCGCGCACGTCTTCTGCAAGGGATGCATAGTTCGCCATCTTCTCGCTTCTCCTGCCACTTCCTGTTGCCCTTCCTGCAGCCAGCGTGTTCTGCCTGATGATCTTATCCCGCTTCCCAAGCCAGATAAGGTACCTTCCTTAGGCTGTCAAATCCAGTGGTGTCACTAGTGCTTACATGCTTTGTGCAGGACGTACTGGATATGTCCCTCGATAGTAATTTCAATAGTAATAGCAATAGCAATAGCAATGTCAATCGAAAGGCCACTCTAGCCGCCAACTGGAAGAGTTCAACAAAGATCGACGCGCTCATGCAAGAGCTGCACGACTTGCTCGGTCGAGATCCTACGATCAAGTCCATTGTGTTCTCTCAGTGGACTTCCATGGTACGCCGTTCTTTTTTAGGTTCTATAGGTGTGGTGCTGTGGGCTAACATACTCGTCACCTCGTGTGCAGTTGGACTTGGTGGAGATTCCGTTGCAGCAAGCGGGCATTCGCTTTGTGAGGTTGGACGGCAGCATGCCTCAGGCACACCGGGAGAATGCCATTCGCACGTTCCGCACGGATCCGAATACCAGCGTGTTCCTCGTGTCCATGAAGGCCGGTGGCCTCGGTCTCAATCTTACCACGGCCTCTCACGTCTTCCTGCTCGATCCATGGTGGAACCCAGCTACCGAGGATCAGGCTATTGACCGAGTTCATCGTCTCGGTCAGGTGCGACCTGTGGTGGTGACCCGCTTCGTGGTGAAGGACACCATCGAGGAGCGTATTCTCGAGCTACAGCAAAAGAAGAAGCAGCTTGCGCAGGGCGTCATGATGCGCAACAAGGAGCTTCGCCAGATCCGTATCGAAGAACTGCGCCTCCTCTTCCGTGATTAAGCGCTGGAAGACGGGTAGTGTGTTTACCTGTATCTTCTGTATTCAAACTCAAATGCATTCCTCTTCTTCCGGCTACCTCTTCTGCCCGGCTTTCTCTATTTCTAACCTTCCTCTCTTACCGCTTCTTCAAGGGCCTTCCTTTGCGTGCCCGTGGCAAGGAATGAGGGAAAGATAACCGGTCCCAGAGAGGAAAGAATGTGACATGTCTAGTTTTACTGTTTACAATGCAAGAACATCCTTACGACGTTGTGATAGGATTACCATCCTTCAGCGGATGATAGGTCTTGTCCAAACTGCTGGGAGATGGCAATGGTACGCGTAACGTGATCAGCGTTAAGGTCTGCGCCTTCGCTTCGAGCCAGCGACAGAGCCTGCAAAAACACACAGATTGTGAGAAGCTGCGAAGGGTTGAATTTGCAGAGGTTGAGTTGGTACCAAGCGGATGGTGGTCCTGATCTCGCGACCATTGAGCTGGATCTCTGCCAACTTGTCGAAGTCGAGATCGAGGTCCGACTGCGCCATATGGCCAAGCAAGTTTTGCCATACCTGACGTCGGGCATTCGTATCAAGGTCGTGGTAGCGGATGGCAACATTGATGCGGCTGTTGAAGGCCGGATCAAACGACTTGACGCGATTGGTGGTGAGGAACAGGACACCCTGGTGGTACTCAAGCTTACGCAAGAATACGCCCACCATGGCGTTACGAAGAACGTCCATGTCTGATCGACGCTCAAGGAAGATCTGCATGCAAAGCGGATAAGAAACAAACAACAGGGACGATTCATAGTGCGACTCACGTACATCAGCCTCATCAATGAGCACAACTGCGTTCCAGGTGCCAGCCAGTTCGAGGATATCCGTAAGTTTGCTTTCCAAGTGCTCCGCAGTTACTCCAAGCTCGCCCACAGAAACGCTGAGGTACAAAGGTGAGTGCATGTTCCTAAGGCAACGCTGGGATGTAGCGTACCTGTAGAGAGGATAATGAAGCAGTTCGGCAATTGCCTCTGCCGTGAGGGTCTTTCCCACGCCAGGTGCGCCGTGAAGCAAGAAGATGACACCACCTCCCTTGCCTGAGATAACGTCGGCTGAGGCTGTCGAATTGCCCTCCTGCACAAGCTTGTTGTCCTCAACCAGAGCCCTGATCAAGATTTTCTTGTCCTCTGGCATCACAAGTCGCTCGTAGGCCTTATCGTCAAACTGAATGTCGCTGAGACTATCCACAAGGAGCTCTCCCCAGCGTTTAGCATTGAAGGAGAAGCCTGCCACGTAAGGCCAGGCCATGAAGCGCTGTTCAGTCCTGATCTTCTTCTGACCCAAGGTGGGAAGAGTGGCCTGGGTGTAATCTCCGGTGAATCGCTGCTGAGCGGCGATCAGCTGTTGCACCTGCTGCTGAGTGGATGTGTCGTGCGCCGACGAACCGAACTCAGTATACTCTGGATTCATGCGATTGAAGGTGTGGATATCCACCATCACGCGGCCATCCGCTTTTATCCAAGTCTGATTATCACGAAAGGACGTGAGTATGCATTATACAGCAAAGGGCACTGAAGAAGGCGTACCTCAGAGAGTGCTCCCCTCCTTAGCATAAACTTCTTGTACTGCATGTAGTGATGGCCCAGAGCAACCTTCTCGAAGAGACGGCCCCTCTTGTTGAGGATTCTCAGCACTTGCTTTGTCATGGGCTGAATTTCCAGACGTGTGATGGGGCGCAAGCCTTCGAATTCGGGAACGGTGAAGCCCCGGTTCTGGTTGAAGTACTTGAGTCCATCGGACTTGATGATTGGACCCTGCACGTAGAACATCGGTCCGCAAAGTCCTATGGCTGGCTGATACCTCACGTACTCTGTAAGCCATCAGGTCAGTTTGGCGTCCTGCAAATAGAGCATTGTGGACACCTACCGGCCTTGCTTCCAACCAGCACGCCCTTACCAATGTCGACGTAGAATCGATTGCCTTTGGAGAAGAGATACCACAAGCCGTCATAGGAGACCATACCTTGCTTGATCTGCTGCTCGATCTTGCTGATCATAACTGGACGCTCTTTCTCAAGGTAGGTCACCATTTCGATCAACTGGTTACCACCATATCCACAGCCTTTGAGGAGTGGCAACCTCAACATGAGAGCTGTACACGAGCGAGAGGGTTAGTAATCGCGCGCTCAAGCCTTCATTCATCGCCGATGGCGCCGAACCTTCCACAGGGCAATGGGGAGGTTTCTTGAGGAAGGGGAAGATCGCTGCAAGCCTGCTGTTCTCCGGATCGTAGGTAAGCGACACATCAAAGGACGTGAGCGTATTCTCCAGTACGTTATCCTTGATGATGGCCTACAATTCGTTCGACAGACAGAAAAACCTCATCAGCGATCATCGTAGCCATAAAAAGTTACGAATCAGATCTGCGCCGCGGTACCTTCTGAACGACGTTGACGCACTCGCCTGTGGTCGGGTCGATGACGTCACGGCTCTCAATGTCGAAAGCCTTGCCCTTGTAGGTGATGCGCTGGACCTTATCGTCCTTACCCCTCTTCTTCTTCTTCTTCTTTGTTGCCAGCGTGGGGTCGAGAGGTTCCTCACGTCCAACGTCCACCAGGCTCGAACGGTAGTCCGTCTGGCCGGACTCACTCATGTCCACTTCGTCGTCCTCGTCCTCGTCCTCGTCCTCATCGTTTTCGTCCGTGTCTTGCTGGAAGTCGATTTCCTTGCCCGATGGCGTCATCACGGGGCCAGAGCCCAGGCCAACTATGCTCTCCTCACTCAGCGACTCATCGCCGTCAGAATAGTGAAGTGGGACGACTGGCTGATTACCCATGATGTTCTTCCGGTTGTTTTTGTTGTTTGAGCGTGGCCAAAAGAGCCTGGGCATGAATGGTACAGTGAGAAGAAGACAGGAGGTACTTGTATCACTCGAGATATGTTGGGCACTGTGTACCTGTTTGCGATCGCTTTCCAAGCTTCTACGTCGCGCTTATTGGGTGTACGAAGGGCTTTCCCTGAAGCAAGAGCGAATGAAGCGACTCGCGAATACTGAAAAATTTGAATTATTCGAATAAATATCAGAATGTGAAGAATTCGCTGCGACGTGGAGCAGATCTGCGACTGATTTTTCGATCTTAGGTTAGTTGCTCAGCACCAGAGGGTCGACATCGAGGACAGGCCACTTCCTGCAAGAGGGCGGGGGTGAATGGAGGGTAGTGGCAGGGTGGCCTGGACACCAGTGCGTTCGGCACGAAGGTCATATGACGCCGAAGGTGAGGAATCACCAAGCGGCATCGATGGTGACCTGAGGAAAGAGGAGGATGTCCAGGCCAGACGACTGGACGAGGAAGAGATGGAAGAAGATGCTGCGAGGGATGACGAAGACGTAGAGCTTCAGGTCCTCACCGGTGAGGGTCGTGCTGTTGCATCCCCGCGTCGCAGGCGCCGCCTGGGCAAGGACGTACCGCCAACCAACGCCGAATCCTCTTCTGAGGTTCCCCGACCGGTACGCCCTTTGTTTTATTTTATTCTTGAGATTTATTTTATTTTATAATTAAATAATTAATATGATGTATTGCACAAAACACGTAATATTTTGGCTTAGTTAAATTTTATAAAATTATTTATGCATGAATATTGTGCTTTTAAAATAAACTTGAATAATTTTTATTTTAAAAAATATTGGGAAAAGCTGATGTGTTGTGTTGTGTGCGCAGAGGATGCCATGGTGGACACGCTTGAGACAGTGGCTGCCCACGGCGCTGGGCGGATCGCGCAAGCCGCCCAGCGCGCGATTGCTTCGGCTGAACGAGGCCGGGGCGGAAGGAGCAGCGGACCGAGCGCGCGGACGGGGCTACCCGCGCAACGTCACGCGCAATCAGAAGTACACGCCGCTCACCTTCCTGCCCAAGGTGCTCTACGAACAGTTCAAGTTCTTCTTCAACCTCTACTTCCTCATCGTTGCCTTGTCTCAATTCATACCTCCACTCCAAGTCGGTACGGACATCATGCTACAAACATCCGTCCGATGTTTCTTGTTCATAACAATGGACATGCAGGCTTTCTGTTCACATACATCGCGCCACTCGCGTTCGTGCTCACGCTAACAATGGCGAAGGAGGCCTACGATGATCTCAAGCGTTTCTGGCGCGATCGGCAGATCAATGGCCAGAAGTACCACCGACTTTGCGCCAGTGGTTTGGTTGAGATTGAGGCTGCCGATATTAAGGTCGGTCATCTTATTCACATTGACACCAACCAGGTATGACAGCACTGGAAATGCTGCTCTTAGCTGTACTGATCTTCTTTCCGTCAGAGAATGCCAGCTGACATGATACTCCTACGTACAACCGAAAAGGCGGGTGCATGCTTCATCAGAACAGATCAGCTTGACGGAGAGACCGACTGGAAGCTGCGAAGAGCACCCACCCTGATGCAACAACTGCCTTCTGATGCGGCACTCTTATCAGCTGATGTACAGATATATGCTGAACCACCAAAGAAGGTAATATCTCACCCAAGTATCCAGATGAACAATCTTCTGATTATGCTATTGCAGGATATCTACTCCTTTGTGGGGCGCTTGTCGTCTTTCGCGAGCGATGGAGAAACTACAGAAGCTTTAGGAATAGAAAACACGCTCTGGCAAAATACTGTGCTAGCAAGTGGTAAGGCAGTGGGGCTAGTGATCTACACAGGAACCGATACGCGGCCCGCGATGAATACATCGAAGCCTCGCACAAAGGTTGGCCTTCTCGATATGGAGATCAACAGCCTCTCTAAGGTTCCATCCCATTTCTGATGATCATAAATAGGAAAGCTTCGCTCTAACCGTCCGTGGCTACAGGTCTTATTCACACTGTTGTTGCTCCTTTCGGGATGCATGATTGCTTTGAAGGGATTCCGAGGCATTTGGCCGATATATTTCTTCCGCTTCATGCTTTTGTTTTCTTCGATCATCCCTATATCTTTGCGAGTCAATCTTGACATGGCCAAAACAGTCTACTCCTGGTTTATCATGCGCGATCGACACATCCCTGATACTGTACAATATCCATGCTGCAAGTAGTACACACTTGTTCTCCTCTGATATAATTGAGGCAGGTTGTGCGGACATCCACTATACCAGAGGAACTGGGGCGAATTGAGTATCTACTCACGGATAAGACCGGCACACTCACACAGAACCACATGCTGTTCAAGAAATTACATATGGGCTCGGCTGCCTTCTCTCGTGACACAATCGAGGAACTTTCTCAGTTCCTCCACGCTGCCTATGTGGATACCATCCCCTCAGCCAGTGGAACCCGATCCAAAATGAAGCATTCAATGGTATGTACACATTCGGCACATTCAATTAAATAGTATTAACGTAATCTATCGTCCAGAGTTCGCGAATACAAGAGGTCATAACAGCTGTGGCCTTGTGCCACAATGTCACTCCGGTTCAAGAGGAAAATGGCTCTCTATCCTACCAAGCATCTTCTCCGGACGAAGTAGCGCTCGTCCAATTCACCGAGGTATTGCTAACTTGTCTTTCATATGCTTTCCGATAAATGTGAGTCTCACCCTGTGCATACATACAGAGCATTGGACTGGTGCTAGCGGCACGGGACACCAACCAGATCACTCTCCGTAATCCGCTTGGGCATGAAGAAAATTTTGAAGTACTCCAGGTATGAAAGTTTACTCTAGATTATTGTCTGCCACATGTGGTAATAACCTACGATTCGTACACGTTTATAGATCTTCCCATTCACCTCGGAACGGAAGCGGATGGGTATCATCGTAAGGAGTGAGTCAGGAGTAATTACATTTTACATGAAGGGTGCGGATTCTATTATGGCCCGCCTCACTCGTCACACTGTACGTCTTCGCTGCGGCTTGTCTTTTGTAATGATTCTTAAGTCTCACTTTGGCTCAGGATTGGCTCGATGAAGAGTGCGGCAACATGGCGCGCGAAGGGCTCCGCACGCTTGTGTTTGCATCAAAGCATTTAACGCCACAAGCCTATCAGTCGTGGCTACTCACCTATAATGATGCTCGCGCAGCTATCCATGACCGTGAGGATCGCGTTAAAGAAGCTCTTGAAGCTATTGAGACCGACCTTGAGGTGCTCCACTTTGATGAATCGGATTAACTTGCTTTTATTCATTCTGGTAACTCTTATCCAGGTATTGGCGCTTACTGGGGTGGAGGATAAATTGCAAGACAATGTGCGGAACACGTTGGAGACACTTCGCAATGCCGGCATTAAGATATGGATGTTGACGGGCGATAAAGTAGAGACTGCGAAGTGTATTGCTGTTTCAACTAAGCTTGCTTCGCGTGCTCAGGCACATCTCCAAACTATTACACGCATGTGATTGTGCGTTACTAATGTATGAACATCATCTAGAGCGTATGGGAGATCGCGGCTGGGTCCAGCGAGGATGTATATAAACGACTTCATGATTTCAATGAGGCCTCCGATGCCGATTCCTGCCTTGTCATCGATGGAACGTCGCTTCAGCAGTGCATGTCTCACTCCCCAGACCTGTTCCTGGAGCTTGCTCTCAAGGTATTCATTTGCTAATTTCATTGCAATGTTAGCACAATGTCTAATTGGTATCAACATGTATCGCAAGGCACCGTCTGTTGTTTGTGCTCGGTGCTCGCCCACACAAAAAGCAGACATTGTTACTCTTCTCAAGACCGGCGGCAAGCGCACGGCTGCGATCGGCGATGGCGGAAATGATGTCTCCATGATCCAGGCGGCTCACGTTGGAATTGGTATCGTGGGCAAGGAGGGCATGCAAGCCTCACTTGCCGCCGATTTCTCCATCACACAATTTTCTCATCTTTCCCGTTTGCTCCGTACGCTCATCTGCACTATATTTGGCTCAAGTTCGTACGAGGTCTTACCACTCCTTTCCCGATCCCTTCTAGTGTGGCATGGTCGCAACTCGTACAAGCGCAGTTCGAGATTGAGCCATTTTGTGATGCACAGGGGTCTTATTATTTCCTTCATACAAGCCGTCTTCTCTGCTATCTTCTACTTCGCTGCTATAGCCATCTACAATGTACGTTATGTGTTCCGGTGTCAGATGTCAGCGTATGTTTCTAACGTCCCGGTGGCAGGGTTGGCTAATGGTGGGCTACGCCACGATTTACACCATGGCGCCGGTCTTCTCGCTTGTGCTCGACGAAGACGTATCGGAGGACATTGCCTTCCGATACCCGGAGCTCTATCTGGACCTGCAAAAGGTACATCGCTCTAGCTGGCAGCAATCTAGCTCAATTTTATAACCTTGCTGTATCCCTTCAGGGACGTGAGCTCTCGTTCCGCAACTTTTTCATATGGGTATGGCAGAGCGTCTATCAAGGTGGTGTGATCATGCTGCTAGCCATCTTCCTGTTCGAGAGCTCCCTGGTCAACATTGTGGCGATCACTTTCACAGCGCTCATTCTGGCTGAGTTGCTCAACGTGGCCTTCGAGATTCACAAGTGGAACCGCTACATTGCCCTCTCAGAGATCATTACCTTCGTCCTCTACTTCGCGTCAATGTTTGCCCTCAATTCCTACTTCGACATCACCTTCATCCTTACGTGGAGCTTCATATGGAAAGTGCTCGTCATCACATCGGCCAGCTGCCTTCCAGTCTACCTAGCCATGCACATCAAGCAGAAGTACGATCCACCTGCCTACTCGAAGCTCACCCTGTAGATATGCACACGCCCATCGATGCAGCATCTCTTATCTTGTAAGAAGCAAAGACGGCGATTAAACCGCTATCCAGCAACATCCTCGTTCTTTGTCTCTTCTCTTTGCTACGCCATTAGGGAACCAGAACACGGAGCTTCAACTCAAGCAGGGGCAGTCGAGAACGCGGCCAATCTTACCGCTTGGTGCAATGGTATCACCTCAAGCTCTTTGCTGTGGTTGCTGTTGGCCAAGGTCGCGTTTGTGCTGTTTCGGTCCATCAATAACTGATATCCTGTGGACAAAAGAAGACCAAAAGAAGACCACCTAAGCAGCACGATTTTGAACGAGGGTGTGTGGGGCTGCCCCCAAGCTTAAAGCATACCTTCTACCCAAGACTACAGCAAGCCACCAGCCATGTCTGACCAGCAGTGCGCTGAGCTCACGCAAGAGATTCGCAAGTACACGAAGCTCGTGGAGAACCTGCGGTCCATTGAGTTTGAGGTCAAAGGCGAACCTAGCGAGGTCCTTGACCACTTCAGCGTACGTGGCAGCGTACGTGATCTTCTGATTATCCTTAACTCATCTTCACATTGCAGCATGTACTTCGCCACTTTCAGGTAAAGATCTCAAGGCTGGAGGCGGAGAAGGAGAGGCTGCTGGAGTCTCGCTAGGGCCTTCGAGCTCAACGCAGGCTGTTCCCTGTTACTCCCTTCGTGAGGGTATCCAACTATTCTTGTACTTAATACGCTGGCACATATGCAAGCATCCGTCTGGATGTTCATCGTTTCATTAAAGAATGCAGTATAGACCATTAAGCGGATGCTAGCTTCGGTGGTTGAGATCGTAGAGTTGGTTGATGAAGGGCATCTTATCTCGATAGCACTTATCGAATACCCTTGACACCAACTCCTCTGCTTTTTCATCATTCATCTGTTCGGAGCTTAGGTGTGAGCAACAAGGTACAGACGTACGCGAGAAGAAGCTTACCCGTGTCGCTCGTACGGCCACGCTGCGTACACACGACTTCTTGAAGTACTCCCAGAAGTACCCTGGCTTGTTCCGGCACTCTGCAAAGCTGGCTGCCCGAACCTCGCTGCACGCCATCTCCTCTGCCGATTTCATATCTACACCACGCACAATGTACTGCACACGCACGACAGTCGCCGTCGTGTTAGAGTAGTTACTCCTGATTTTAAGGCAAACACGTACATCATAAGCGTGAATCAATTCATGAATTAAAACCTCTTCCACCTCTTGCGCCGATGACAGCTTGTTGCAACACAGCCTGATCTTGGCAGGCTGCACACACATACGCATAGAACAGACGTCAATAGGGGATCAGGACTCTGAAGCAATCGTGCTGCGGTAGTGGCTCTCACACCTGACCCATCTCAAAGTATGATCGATAGCCCTCCTCTTTACATCGCATGCACGAAATGCTCATCCGTGGCCTGGACCCACCATCAGAGAAAGTCATCAGCAACACCAAATAAATAAAATCGTAAGAACTAAGACATTTTCTCCAAATTAGGCATAATAGGAAAAATAAATGAGAAAATGAAGATGGGGAAAGGCAACACATACATCTTTTGATGAAGAGGGGAGAGGAGAGGAGCAAGCCGGCGACTTCGGAGCAGCTGGCGCAGGAGCTCCTGGCAGGGCCGGAAAGCCATCCCTCCCAGCTCCCCTTCCATTCCACCAGGGAAGAGCGGGCAGCCGCCACTGGCTCCGGCACCTTTCGTCGTGTCCGGTTCCTCTTTCCTGCTGCTGGTGCCCTCCCCTTCTTCGGCCATGACGCTGCTCTACCAACAAACAGACCAGCAAGCAATTCCTTGAATTTGGGTTTCGTTGCCCGTCTCAAACTTGCAAATAATTTCTGAAACTATCTTGCGAAAAATGAAATCGTTTTATAAATCGGAATGTTGTTTGATGCTGATGATGAATGTCAAACATTTTCCGGAGCTACCGAGAACGGAGCAGAACCTGAACAGCAGTGAAGCGCAGTGTTCGAGAAAGACACACAAGTACAAGAGGAGCAAGATGGCAAAGAGGTTTGTGGTGACTTGCCTGCTAGTGGCCTGCGCGCTGCTGTTGGCCTTAACGCCCTCGACGAGAGCGGACGCTTCGGCTCCCAGTGATGTCGTGGTGCTCGATGAGTCCAATTTTGATCAGCTCACGTCCCAGGGTGACTGGTTCCTAGAGTTCTACGCTCCCTGGTGCGCATCTCCCCTTCTTCTCACCATTTCCTCATTTCGCATGCGATGATGGTTGCCTGGCAGATTTATTCATTTGATTTTTCTTTTCCTATGTCCGCCAGTTCGGGCTTATTTTAGGAATTATTTGTTTATTAATTTATTTTTATTTTGCATCAATTCAATCAATTTACGAGAACGTCTAATTCTGACTCCAAAATAAAATAACAGGTGCGGCCACTGCAAGAACCTGCAGCCGACATGGGAAGACCTGGCCACGTTGGCCAAGACCAAGGGCCTGCACGTCGGCAAGGTGGACTGCACGGTGAACAAGGCCCTCGCCACGCGCTTCGGCATCCGCGGTTTCCCGACTATCCAACTGTGCGTTGCTGCGGCTGCAGCTCTCTTGCTGTTCTCTTTCGTGGTGGCAGGGACACTCACCGGGACGGATGCGTGCATGTTCTTCTACACATGTGTGCAGGCTCAAGGACAAGCAGCTGCACTCGTACAAGGGTCAGCGCAAGGTGGAGGACCTCCTTAAGTTCGCTCTTGAGGATGGCTACAAGGCCGTTGACCCTGTGCCATTCCCAACTCCGGTTGCTGATGAGGTGCTCACCCACCCGCCACGTCAGCATCCAAGACAAACCTCATGATTGCTTGGGGAGCTGACACTGTCGTTCTCATTGCAGCCTGAAGGCCATGACGCTGCGCCCGGTACCGGCCCGGCTGAGGTGCAGATCCTCACTGCCGATAACTTCACTCTGGCCACCAGCGGTGGTAAGTGGTTCATCAAGTTCTACGCGCCGTGGTGTGGACACTGCAAGGTCAAGTCACCTCCCTTACGTCTTTTGTTGAGAAGCTCCATCTCATGATTCCTTCGTTTTACAGAACCTGGCACCCACCTGGGCCAAGGCTGCGCAGGAACTTCAGGGTAAGGTCAACATCGCCAAGGTTGACTGCACCCTGGATACCTTCCTTTGCCAGATGTTTGAAATCAAGGGTTACCCCACTCTCAAATAGTGCGTCTACTCGCATGTACCTCCGATTGCTCTCTGTATTCTATCTTACATCTGTGCAGCTTCAAGGGAGACAATCTTGTGAGGGATTACACTGGCGCACGCGAGGTAGCTGACTTTGCTGACTTTGTCGCCAAGGGCTACAAGCAAGTGGCTGCTCAGCCTTATCCGCTCCCTAATTTTTTGATGTATGTGCTGCACATCTCATTTCTCCATCCCACAAGTACTGATCCGATTCATTCAGGCACCCCATCACGTTCAAGTTCTACAAGAGTGTCGAGCCTATTGCGGTATGCAACGCCTCTTGGTCTTGTTTCATGCTCATTCCAATGTCTGATAAATATTGATATCGCAGCTGTGGATCAATGAAAACGTTGGTGCCTCATTTGCCATCATCGCGGCCCTGTCGCTCGTCTTGGGTTTCCTCATCGGACGTCTTACTGCCAGCTCTGAAATCCGCTACGTGATCCCCAAGGAGCTTGCTCCTCAGGTAGCATTTCACACCAAACAGCCCAGCTCGGAGTGATTCTAACAAAAGGCATATAGTGGAACGAACTGCTGGCCCAGAAGAAGGCACACGAAGAGCGAAAGCAGGCTAGGAAAGAGAGGAAGCAGAAGATCACCGAGGTATGTCACTTCGGTTCGACAATTGTTCTCGTTCATCTAACGCCCTTCTCTGCATGCAGTTGCCCGCCGGTGAGAGCGCCACGTCTAGCCCTCGCGCCAAGAAGAGGAAGAATAAGGCTAAGAAGGCGGAGAGCAGCACCAACTGATCATGCTCGATGGCCTCCATACTTCGCGGGCTCGTATGCCTGATTGCTATCCTGCTCGCTCCCATCGTCTCCCCCGTATTTATTCTTCTTTCGCACAATTCATCTGCGTTTCGAAACAATTTCGAATTTGGATAACTTATTTCGTTTTGTTTCGAAAGCGAAAGAGAAGCGATGGACCCGTCCGATCGCCTGGAGGTGCTCTCCGTGCGTGAGTTGAAGGCGCTGCTGGACGAGCGGCGCGTGGACTACCGGGACTGCGTAGAAAAACGCGACCTGGTGCGCCGCGCGCGAGAGACGGCCCATCTGCGCGCTTCTAGCAAGCCCACCTCAACTGATCTAGATTGTGTTGCCCTCGATGCTGTTCCAAATGCTTCCCCTGAATGGATCGTCATCGTCCTACACGTAAGCTGGTCCCCACTCTCGAATAGCACTACTTTTTATTATTTTATTATTATCCATTTTAGTTATTTATTTACCTTAATATAATTTTAAGCAATATTGTTATGTGGTAACAAATACAATACGAAAACAGGGCTACGGAGCGAACAGGGAGGACCTCGTCCCACTGGGGAAGACAGTCATACAGCAACTGACGTCCGCGACGGCGGCCGGCCCGGCGCCGCGTATTCGGTTCATTCACCCGAACGCGCACATGCCGTTGAGCGCAGAGGAGAGATCATGTACCTCCTCCTTCTTCTCCTTTTTCGTCTGCGCCTTCTCCTGTTCCTTTGCATGCATCATCATCATGCTCAAGGTCGTTTGTTCGATTTGATGGCGCTGATCAGCTCCAGGCACGGGTCGCATGTGGTGGCCGATCGATCTCAACGCGATGTTCCTCTCCTTCCTGTCGGGTCAGATCACGAAGACCGTACCGGCGGTGCGTTCGCCACAGCCCTCGCTACTTCAGTGCCTTAGGCTTAGCGTGTGACTATCCCTGATCACTGGTCCATTTGCACAATACAGGGCATTTCTGAAGCTCGTAAGCTGGTGATCGAACTGATCGAAAAGCTTCAGAAGGAGACCAACCTGCCGCTCTCTCGATTCGTGCTGGCGGGCTTCTCGCAGGGAGCCATGCTCGCTACCGATGTTGCTCTTCACCTTCCCGAAACGCCTGCCGCTTTGTGCATTTTCTCTGTATGTATCGAGATACTCCTCTGCGTGACGAAGGTGAACCTGCGCATTCTCACTCTCCATTGCGCTTGGCAGGGCGTTCTGCTGTGTGAAGATATATGGAAGCCTGCCATGTCCAAGCGAGTCGGCATGAAGGCATCCCTCCCTTTTGAATTCAGTTCTCATCCTCTTCTCTGCGCTGATCTTCCTATCTTTGCCAAAACATGCAGGTTCTGCAATCACACGGCACACAGGACCCGCTCTTGCCCCAGGCCCTTGGTGGTCTCCTGAAGAATGCGCTGGAGGCAGCCGGGGTGGCCGTGGAGTTCATCTCGTTCGACGGCGGCCACACAATCCCTCCTTCCGCCCTTGCTGCCTTCGTCAAGGCGATAGGCGGCTTGAGTTCCTCCGCGTCGAGCCAGTGAAGAAGCAGTTTTGCTCCCCGTTATGTACAACTTCATTTCATTTCAACGCTTAACACTTGACACTTGAAAAAGAATAGCATGAGAACGCTCGCGAATCGACAGCCGGTGGGAGTTAGCGCGCAGCTTGGTTCAGGGCCATCGGAACAAAGGAGAAATGGGAGGACCGAAAGGTTTCTAAAACGGGTAGAAGTCTGATGCCTTTAGCGGCTATCAGCTTAATCTTTGTCTCGACGCAGGCCAGCTCTGCAAGAACACGAGATAGGAGTCAAATAACAAAGAGCGAATTCGAAGTGGAGCAAAGGGTGGGTGTAGTGATACCGTTCGAAGGCGAGCAATGTGGCCATCTCATAGAAGATCCAAATGAAGGCCAGTACAATACAGGCCACGACCACCAGAAAGAGGCCCGCTCTGTGAGCCAAGTGAGTGTGGGTCCTTTGCTACTCACTTAGGGTGGCCGTACATGAATTCCACACATAGCGGTTCTTCCGTGGCCGCCACATATTGCACAATCAGGCCACATCCAACGTAAGGTGTTATCTGCACAATTAGGTCGTCCATGTCCGCAGCCTGAAGAGTAAGGAGGATCAGATTCCATCGCCCCTCCAGCATGTTCAAGTAGAAGGAGACGAACAAGATCAGCATAGTAAACCGTCTGGTTGGAGATATTGCGGTAATTTGCTCCTATGCATTGGGTTATACAATCTACCATTGTTTGCGTCCTGAAAGCCAATACTTTAGTCAATCTGGTCACCCAGCTATTCGAGGAGGTATGTACTGGTTATAGCAGACGGTGGAACTGGGATTTCCATTGCACACAGCGGTGTTGAGGCAGTTCTGCTGCTCGGCGCAAGTATACGTCTCCGTCACCAGCTGGTTAGCATAGTTAGATATATACAACCACTTAGAGTCCAAATGAAACTCACCGTCTGCTCGAGGAGCCGCTTGTTCGAGGTGTAATTGCAGACCTGGCAATTACTGAAGCCTGGAGAAGGACACTTGGCATTATACTGCGAGCACAACTGAGTCGTGGTGGAGTTGTATTCCTGTAGCACCACAGACAGACATCAATGGAGATGAAGTGTGTCAAGAAGAACAAGAGAGTCCTACACTATATAGTGGGTTGATGAGATTCTGCATGGCTGTACAATTTGCGCCCCATAAATCACCGAGAATGCGCGTGAAGAGGTTGCTCGTCTGCATAGCAAAAATGATGAGACATGCTTAAGCGCCAGAGGATTGAGTGGATGGTACAGAGTTTCCGTCAGCGGAAACACTATCGTAAGTCGTGCACACGTCGGAACCAGCTGCACCGAAAGCGATGCAATAGGCCATGATGACAAAAATGGGAATAAACAAAGCGAGAGCGTAGCAATAGTTCCTGCAAAGTGTAATTGAGAACAGTAGATCGAAGCATTTGCAAAATGGAGGTATAAATACGTACGTGCAGAAGGTCTTTCTCCGGAAGCAGATAATAGAGAAGAAAGCGGAGACACCTATGCCGAAGATGATGATAAAGAATACCAGAAAGACTACAAACCTGATAACAAGTGCGTTTCAGTAGAATACATAAAGAGTGGGCCATATGAACGGATATACCTGGCAATTTCGACCTTCTTGATGATATCAATGAAATCTGACACAGCATTGTTGAGGTCCGAAGCCTGACTCCTGACCGTAACTGCGGTTGAGTTTTGCGATGGATCCGCCTTTACTAACAGGTCTGCTCCCTGATTCGAGAGCGATACAATTGTCTTGGCGAATGAATTGGAGTCGTCCTAACGGAGCGCGAGATAGCTGGTGAGATGAGACTATTCGTAACGATAGAATTTGCAGTATGCTTACGTAAAAGTCGTCAACTCCTTGATGCGCCCATGCATTACCCACGTGAGCCATCACAGCCATGCCTCTGCGTCAAGCGTAAGCTCATAGTTCCTTCCCGATGTGTGGTATTGATGCCAGTACCCGATACAGATGGCGAGCACGAGAATAAAGATGCGCAGAGACCAGGGCTCGAGCATGCTGCCAGTCCACGGGAGAAAACATTTTCGGTTCATGATACAGCAACACCGGGCGATGAACAAGATAACGTAAAAGGCGAAGAAGAAAAGGCCTGCAAACAAACCAGATGTGAATACAAACTAGCGTAGGTCACTTGAGCATTGTTTAGTAGTAGGTACAGATTACTGTAGGTGGGACGAGCAACAAACTGAGTGACTGTTTGCCATAGGAAGAGGAGTGAACGGAGTGTTAGTACGAGAACGAGCAAAAGGTTTCTCTACACCGATCGACGCTGCCAGGATTGGATGAGAGGAAGCTTACCTGAGCGTAATCAGACCAGTTGCACTCATCCTTGGCCTCGTCATAACAGCAGAATTCGGACGACACATCGTTACCTGCCCAGTTACGCCTTCATCATCCAGAAAAGACAACAATCATTCATTCCTGCATGAGTTCGATGTGCCACAACAAAAGCAGGAGCTCGGAGGAGCACAAAGATACCGAGTCTGCGTTTGGAAAAAGTCGCGTCCGTTCGAAGCAGTGTCCTCCTGCACACCCAACAGCTCTCTACTGCCTGTACATAGAACGTGTTGTGTGAACCAGTGAGACATGCACATTCGAACATAGACTAGACAAAAAGCGAAGTTTCATTCTATTCGTCGTTTTCTTTCTTTGGTACGGAGATAGACAATTCATTTTTCTGAATGGTCAATTTATGAAAACAAATCAAATAAATCAAAAAAAACGGAGAAAGTACCGATGTGAGCACGTTGGTGAAAGATGAAGGGCGAAGATTCGTCAGAGTTGTACGCCGAGGCGTAGGGCAGCACCAGACTGCCGGTCGCCAGCATGACGACGAACAGAAGACCCAGGCTTAGCCCTACGACGAACGTGCTCGGTCGTTGTGTCGTCATCTTCTGTGTCCTAGCAAGCGTCATCCTCGTTTCTTCTCTTTCGTCCTTGGTACTACTTTGATCCTGCGGTGTCTGTCTGTCCCTTGGGTGTGCGTTTCTATCCCTCTTGATCAGTCCGTGAGACTGATGTGTGTGGAGATAGAAAAGAGATGCAATCGTGTGTTTGTGTCCAACAACACAGAAGACGACGAACAAAAACTCGAAATCGGGGTATCCCACGCTTTTGTGCTGGTCTACCAGTCCACGGACTTCAAACACCGGGTCAGCTATGCATAGAATGTACTAAGCAACAAACAGGTCTGCTTAAAAAAAAAACAAAGATGGTGAGGGAGGTGACATACCGCCCGGAGGCATTATTGCGGGCGGTCTTCTTCGTGTTGACCGCGGTCGTTGCTGCAACCGCAAGTGCGCCCATTTTGCGGGGTACGCAGTTGGGAGGGAGGGGTGCCCTAAAGAGCGAAAGCGAGGTCGCTTCGTTCTTCTAGTGCGTCTCCACTCCCTACGTGTACGCATTACGCGACTAGACCTCGCTCTGACTTGTGTTTCGTGCGCACACAGATGGCAGTGTTGCACCGCAGGAAGGAATGTGCGCCTCGCAGTTGGGCAAGTTTGTGGAAGGGCTGATCGAGCAGCCGCAGCACAGGCGCGCCCTCTACGGCATCCTCGTGGCCAAGGCCAACCCGAAAGGCGCGGTGCAGCCTCTTTACTCGCGCAACTCTGCTTCGCTCTTCACGCCGGCGTCCAATACGAAGGTGTTCTCCGCGGCGTCCCTCTTTCTGCACACCGACGTCACGACATTCCGCTACTCTACGCCCTTCTTGGTGAGCCATCATTCCAGCAGTTCGGGTCAAAAGCTGTGTGTCAAGGGAAGCGGTGATCCGTCCCTTAGCTACGCGCACCTGCAGGCCGCGGCTTCATCGTACGAATGATGAAATGGTGACTGTATTGATGGCGTGCCGATCTCATGTACATTCTCCATCTTCCCAGAATCAAGTCGCAGGGATACAGCCACTTTACAGAGTTAGTGATTGATGGATCGCTGTTCACTGGAGATGGGCAGCCTTTCCCTTGTGCGGACTGACTATTCCACTTGATGACGAAAGAGTGAATGAGCGACTAATACGTTCTTTCGACTGAATGAAATCAGCAACTTGGGAATGGGACGATCTCAACTGGGACTACGGTGCTGAACCTCAGGCACTCATTGTGGTACGTCTAGTGCACCGACCCTCAAGGGCAGACGTCAGAATGATGGCATTTCTGTTATACAGGAAGAGAATGCTTTGGCCTTCACCGTGTCACCGGGCCAATCAGTTGGTCAGCCTTTGGTCGTTAACTTTGGCATCAAAGATGACTTCTACGCTGTGCGTCGCTCGTTTTGATGCTCATTCGGCCTTGTTTGGTCTCTCTTATCGTTCCGAGGCTTCAGATTGAAGTGGAGAATCTAGGCGTAACTCTACCAGCTGGTAAAGCAGTCACCGTGAATGCCTACTACCCTCCAGGCTACTCCTTCCTCCGCATTGAAGGAGGTCTACCTGTCGGCGCAAAGCCTTTCTCGTACATTCATCCATGGATGTAATAAGTTACTCCATAGAGCTTACGTCTTCACCATGACTCAGATTCTCGATGGGAGTGATCAACTCAACCTCTCGCTTTGCCAAGCTGTTCCGACAAGTGTTGAGGAGCAATGGTATAACTGGAGCTGACCGTATTCTATACCACAAGTGCGATGAAGGTGACGCACATCATTTATTCTCAAAAGCTTCCTTCTAAGAAGCGGGGATGTACTCACCGAACAGTCTTGCAGATCATGAGTGGAAGAGCATTTACACTCACAAGTCTCAGCCACTGGCAACTCTCATGGACCACTGCTTGCAAGTCAGGTACACTTGTCATGTAACAGGAGATCTCCCGACGCTTATTTCTTTGTTGATCATCAGCGACAACCTCTATGCTGAAGTGTTCGCGCGTACCCTCGGAGCTCACTTCACGGGAGCAAACGACTCCACGGGCAGCACCCTAATCGATGGTTTGAGAGTGATTGCCCGTGTACATTGTTCCCCACATCTCCGCATCATGAGCTTGAGCGTATTCATGTCCTCTTTCACAGACTCTATCCGGAATGGGCGTTGATTCAACTTCTTTCGCTCAAGCTGATGGGAGCGGCCTGAGCCGTCACAATATGGTACAGCGCTGAGCTCCGTGCTTCGAAGAGAAGGATAGAGCTAATGCGTGTATGTTTGAAGTTGAGCCCTGAGAGCTTGGCGAACATACTCAACGGAATGTTGGTCCGTCTCGTTCCTGACAAGTGGAAGCTATTCAGGTCCTTCCTCCCTCTTGCGGGTAGGAGCGGCAGTTTGATCAACAGGTACGGAAACCGAAGCACGATCAGAAAGGCTTGTGTGCTTCATAAGCTAACATGCAGATGAAGATTCAAGGGTACACCCGCTGAGGGGAGGGTATGGGCAAAGACTGGCTCTATGACCGGCGTTACATCCCTGTCAGGCTATGCGGAGAACCCCAACTTCCCACATCAGGTACTTCAGGGCGTTTCCTGCCGCTCGTTCTTCATATCTGACAACGTTTCTAGACGGTCATCTTCTCCTTCATCGTGAACGGCAACGCATTGGGTCAAAGTGCCACTCGCGGAGTCATCGATACAACTGTGGAGGCTCTCGTACAGCTACGTGATTGCTGAACCTTGGATCACTTTCTTTTTTCAATGATGATTGTTCTGTTATCGCAATTACCTTTGAACACTCTCCCTCCTTTAAGCGTATCAGGTGACGGTCATGCCTGGCTGCGCTCCAGAGTCCACCGCAGATAGGAATATATTGGTGCCCGATGGGTCGCTGGCTGCCAGAATCATGCCCTCCGACACACCAAACGGCGTCTTCCATGGCTGAGTGCACCATCATCATCAATCCACATCACATCGGACATAAATTGAATGCGCATCAGTCATGCCTTCCTTGCAATCATCAATCAACCAAAGAATGATGAACAAGCCTTGCGCACCTTGAGGTTGGCCACATAGATGACGTGCCGACCCACGAGTTCCTCGGGCTTATAGGCCGCCTTGATGCCGGACAGCACCGTGCGATGGCGCTGCTCCTGGCCATCCTGGCTCGCGCTCTCACCACCAGCAGCAGCCGATTGCGGTGCCTTGCCGCTGCCGCCGCCTTCCGTCGAGGGCGGTGGCGGAGCCAGCCCGCCAACGTCGAGCTTGAGTTCGAGCAGGCGGTCCGCGCCTTCCACCGCCCGTGCGGCGACGATGCGCGCCACGCGTAGATCGATCTTCTCCAGATGCTTCCCGTTGATCTCCTTCTTGGGTTCGACAAGATGAGCTGAGGCAGAGGAAGGCGAGGAAGAAGTGCCAAGGTGGCGCCGTGGCAGCAGTGCCGTACTCCGGAGTGCGGAGGTCGACATGTACCCGCCAAGATTAAGTTTGGATGTAGATGGGCCAACCATCATCCCCAACATGGGTGACTTGGACCCAAGTGTGCGGCTCATCCGCTCGAATGGTGCCCGGAGGCTGAGACTACGCGCCACAAGCTGCCCTGCTGCTGTACCTGAACTTCGAAGCATGGTCCTTTCTCCTTGAGCGTTTCCGAAAAATGTAATAAGTTTCGAAATACCAAAAACTCTACTAATTCAAAAATATTTCGGAAACAACCAAAACGAAATAATATAACAAAAGATGGAAGTACCATCCGAAGGTACAAGCGGGCGAGAGAGTCTGCTCAATATCGACATCATGCAGCAGGGGCGACTGCTGGAGAAACTCGAGGCCGAGGTGCCCATACAACCTGCTCTTGCTCGCTTCTTTTTGCGAGACTGAATCAATTCATCTCCCCACCTGCATCACTTGATCTTCTTGCACTCGACATAGCTGCGATTGTTGCACGTTGAGGTGGGCGAGCTCACGTCGATGAAGCATGGACGGGTATGAACCCTTTCCGGCGGATGCAAGTGACTTTGACTCACGCAACACTGTCCCTGCTCCGCAGAGTGTGTTCGTTCGCAGCGGTCCGCACGTGATGTTCCAAGTGAAGGATAAGCAGAAGCTCATCGCGCAGAAGCAAGGCAAGGAGCTCCCGCTTGACGTCCACATGCATTGTGGCTTGGCCGGGGAGGTAACCCACTTACATTCTGTTACACTCACCCACCACAGAAGAGCTCAAACAGAAGCAGAAGGAGAGGGACAAGGCACGATCCCAGCTGGAGGACCTCCAACGACAGCTCCACGAGCTTCGGCGGATCCAGACTTCCGTCCTGCGGCACTGATAGTCCTTCGAAAAGCAATGCCTTTCACACATGCGCACGTCCACGAAACCACTGCACCGACGCCTTTGTGCGTACGTATCAACCAACATTGTTGTGTAAATAAAGGTCACGTACAGAGGCTTCCCATTATGATAGTGGTGTGCACGCCGCTCTAGTGCCAACTTGAGTTGAGGGAGGAGAGATCTCCACTTGGCGGTGGCAATCGAAGGAGGGGAGCTAGAGGAGCAGGAGAAGGAAGATGGTGATGAGGAAGCCCTTATCCGCCCGGCCATCAGTCAAACGCCCTAGTCGATCACATGGGATCCCGAGAGCGGGTCGGACTTAGCTGTTCACCAAAGTCGGCATCAGTCGCTGAACGAGACCAATCACTAGTAGCAACGTAGTACCTATCACGTTAACCATAGTGAAGTTGTCCTTGTTGACTGCAGTGAGCTCGGCGTGGAAGGGCTTGAGAATCTTCTTAACTTCGCCCACATGAGACTTCTTCTTTCCCGCTTGGACAATGCTAACATTTGGTCCTGCAGAAAAACTGGGTCAGTGTGCGATGATCCAAACCGGTACAATGAAACGAGACGTACCAGTCCACATGATGAAAACGTCCCGTGTGGTTTGAGTCTGCTTGTAGCCGGCATCAATAGGCACACGGAAGAGCACGAATTGCACCTAAAATCACCATCAAAAAAACCAAGTGAGCGCTCAGACACAAGGACCACGATGATTCAGGTCATCTTACCTCATCGTCCTTCAGACTCTGCACGAGATCTTCAAGGGAAGTGCCGGACTTCTGGAGGCACAGTGTCCTGTCGCCAGCATAACCCAGCAGAACCCTGACAGGATTTTGGTGTCATTACGGTGGCATGGTTCGAGTAACCGAATCGAATAGTACCATCCCGAGTAAGTGATGGAGAGGAAACCAAAGAGGGCGTTATAGAACGCGTCTGGGTTCGAGAAGCTGAGATTTTGCATCTGCGAGACGTCATGCGCCTTGGCTAGCTCATCCTTCTTCTGATCGATAGACCTCCTACACACATTGAACCTGTTAGTTAAGCCTTTCATCAATAATTAACCGGGTGGCGAACCTTTCAATGGCGAACTTGGTCTTAGGAGCTAGTGCAAGCTTAGTCTTCTCCACCGTGGCGCTGGCGTTTCTCTTTTCGGTCTTGTTGATATTGATTCTCTTTGAACTGAGTTGGGTTGGAATGAGCACTCGTAGCAGTTCGGGTGCCAAGTTACGTACACAGAGGGAGCCCAGATTTCGGGCTTCGGAGTGGAGGGCTCTGGAGCCAGAGGAGCACCGCCGATGGTGTGCGTGGTTCCTATATAGAATTTTGTAAAGAAAGAGACGTAAGCTTGAAGACTAGAAGGGCTATAGATGAAGACGTGCCTTCCCGGATCTCCTTCTCGATTGCTGAGAGCCTATCGAGGATCTGCAAAAATGACGGTCGATTCTCCGGAGTGTAATCGGCGCACTGGATGGCGAGTTGCTTCAGTGCTTCAGGACAATCGGGAGGAATCAACTTGTTCAGATCATTCGGGTTGAGCGCAAAAGCCTCCTCGGGCTTACGCTGCAACTCGCGAGAGATCTTTCGTCGGGTGATGATTTCGCACAGAACGATGCCGTACGAAAACAAGTCCACCCGCTCATCGTAGTCCTGTCCTGTGATAATCTCCGGAGCCATCCAGTCCTTATAATTGCGAAGAATATGATTAGGCTCTTCGTTTTCTCCTTGTTTCACATAGTCTAGTATAGAATGAATCGGTACCTCAGTACCGCAAAGGGTATAAGGCCGCTTGCCTTTCATGTAGGTACGTGCGAAACCAAAGTCGCAAACTGTACGATATCATGGACCACCGACAGTGAGTCAAGCGCATTGTGCTGTGGCTGGGTATGCGACGTACTCTTGATCTTCCAGTTGGCATCCACCAAAAGATTCTTGCTTTTAAGATCCTGTGTACAAGTTACGTGCAATCAGCAACCGTAACTCACTCATCTCCGTTGAACCATACCCTGTGCATGATCTTCTTCGAGTGGAGGAAAGCCATGGCACGAGCCATATCGGCAGCAATCTGCACCCTCAACTTCCATCCAATCTCGACTTCAGGATTCTTCAGATACCTTCGCAAGTCTCCACCTAAATGAGCAGGAGCACCCAAGGGTCAGAGGTTTTATCCACTGCGAAGTCTCAGAAAGAGCTGCTGTGCGAGGAGAGGAGCCCAACCAGGCACGTATTCAGTGACCAGGTACAAGTACGAGCCGTGTCCGCTCACTCCGATGAACTGTACCAAGTGCGGGTGCGAGTACCTAGGAGAAGCTCTCTTGAGTTAGTTGTCCTGTGTTGCCAACCAAAAACGATAAAAAGGCTTAACGAATAATAAACTAAAATTATATTAAATGATTAAAAATAAATAAAGATTTGGGACATATAATAGCTAAATCGAAATCACGAAAGCGAAGGGAGATCGAAAGCGACAGAGGGGAGGGAGGAGTTTGTACTTGGCCATGGCGGCCTCACGCTGAACGAAAATGTCGAGTTCCTCTTGGAGATCTTCCGACTTAGCGATCTTCTTGATGGCGACGGGGGTACCCAGGTAGGTCCCCTTGTAGACGGAACCGAACGAACCGCTACCGATTTCCTCATCGAATCGTAGCTGGTCGTAGTGAATGGTGTGCGCCTCATCGACGTTGGGAAGTCCCTCATCCAATTCCTGGTCGTCCGACATGGTGATGGTTTTCTAGCCGTTGAACTAATCTTTCCCCCGCACAACGACAACGAAAAAAAAGGAATATAATCAATGAAACAACTGCAGTAGGGTCAGGGCACAGCAAGGGACGTACGTGGTTTTACTTTAAAAGATCAACCTGAAGGGGATCAACTCGGAAATCGAAACAAAAAATAAAATTAATAATGATTTATGAAATAAAATGAAATACGTCCAATTATTTCCTTGGTTGCTCCATGAGGCCCAATTTGATTACGCACGCCGCCTTCTTAAGTTTATATGTTAATTCTCGGGGTTATGTTGTTCAAATTGTAGCGGATGACCGCGGCTCTCCGCTAGTTAAGTTTACCACAACAACATCAACAGGCCTGTGTTGCAGTGCTCGTTATAGACGCAGTTTCCATGTGCAATGTCGTTTCATAGGGCTGTGTTGCATACATTATATATATAAGAGTACAATTGGATATAGAGAAAATAAATACAGGAATATGTACAGGCCCGAGCTCCGGCGGTACGTGGCTTAATTTAGGGATCGTGAGGAAGTAAAGCGCGGGAAGCCATCTCGAGCGGGACGGGTCGGGCTGCTGGCCGAGCTCGATAGGTGTTCTATGACAGGAGAGTTGGACATCGTGGCGGCAACATGTGAGCGTAGGAGTCGGAGGATTCGCTTGCGGTGGCCGAAGCGGACTCCGGTGAGGGCTAGAGCATTATGGTTAATCAGCGACTCGTACAGCACTTGCCCGTTGACGCCTTCCTTCAGCCACTGCTCCTGATACTCGGCCATCTCGTTGGCGCCGAGCCAGATAGCAACGTCGTCCGCCGTCCAGAAAGGAAGCTCTGTTTGAGAAGAGAATGACTGGTGAGAATGTCGATCCACCTGTGGTCTCCACATACAGGGAACGTACCGCGATGCATGATGGAGGAAAGCCTCGTACGGAAAAGTTGTTGAGCCTGAGAGAAGATCTTTTTCCGGTCACCTATTCCTCTGACGCCCACTTCAATCAGGCTTTCGCGTGTGATCTGCTGAAGTTTGAAGCCTGTCATGTTGTGCTTCTTGAACGCTTGCTTACACTCTTTCTCGGCGTTTTCTTCAAGGTCAATTGTCTCTAGCCATGTAATACAGTGCTTCTTCGTCCATCTTGTCACGTCGATTTGGCAGATATCGGAAGCTGGGGATGAAAGAGAGGTTAGGGGGTGGAGATCCAATGGGCTCACGAAGTGGGGAGAAACTTACGACTTCGGGAACGGCCTTTGCGCAAGAGGGAACCCCTCCGCTCTCTAGTCGGTCTGTTCCCCGAGGTGGAGAGGCTAATGGTGCTCAGTTCCTCAGAGTTGGTGCGTTCAAGAAGCGTGTCCTGGGCGGATGGCCCATCGCTGCTTTCCTCGCATCCATAGAGCAACTTCATGCTGTTCTTGAGGTCCTTGTAGCGCATATCGAGGCTTTTTATGGCCTTCATGACGATGGGATCACCGCTGTATGCCCGTAGTACCTCCATGCTCTCCTTGAGACCCTTCTGTATATTGGCAATGTCGGCTTCATCGGCTGCATCCAGCACTTGATCAAGACTTGATCCTTCCGATGACGATGATGATGAAGAAGAAGATAGGTGCCACTCCTCTTGACTTTCTTCACTTTCAGCTTCATTGCTGTTACCTTGCCTGCTTCCCTCACGCTGTAATGCCTGTCCCGTCAGTCATCCTGTCTCACAAGGCCGGTGGAGTCATATGCGACACGTACCACCCAATTGAGGAATGCATTGTTGATCGTCACCACATTTTCCTTAATCCACGAGTTGAAAGGGATCATGTAGTCCTCCTTTTCAAAGTGTCCCCCATTCACCAGACTTTGAAGAAGCTTGGCCACGAGGATGAGGGATCGTCGCACGCTTGGGGGTACTGCGTATTTGTGGACAAGCATGACGTAAGTCTTCGGGATCAGTACGGGGGATCAATTGGCGTACCTGGGCTGCTGGCCAGGTGGTGGGCCTCGGGGGCGACGATGGCCGGGCAGTAGAGCCGCAAGAAGACGAAACCGCCCAGCGTGTGGAGGCCGCTGCCCGGGAAACGTGCCTCTGCGTTCTCGTACACGAAGCGGATCACCTTCTTGAAGGCCCTGCACCGAGTTACCAGATTGATCAGGAGGACAGGAATAAGTCAGACACACGCGATTGTTTGCACAACACTCATCATCACGAATCACAGGCTCGGTGACCAATTGAAAATAAACCGGCTTAAAGGAACGTAGATAACTGGTGGATGTTTTAAGGAGGTTACCTGGGAGCATTATCCACGCATGTGATGATCGCCGTGAGGAAGCTGCTCGCGCACTGGGTCAAGTTCTCCCGACCTTGCTGAAGGACTGCGGGGACTGCCTCCCCCGTCTCCTCGGTACTTCCGGTCGGTAGGCCCAGTCGTAGCGGGTCTACCTCCATCGGCGCGTTCTCCTTCACCATGCGCGCGATGAGCGGCTCGATGCGGAAGCGCTGGGATGTAGAGTAACAGAGAGAACATTAGCACACTGTGCCTTTGTGTGACTTCAGTGGGCATGTGAGAACGTCAAACCTGTCCCGCAGTCGCTTGCTTGGCGAACTCAGAGAGGAAGTCGACCATCAGGCTGCCCTCCCGCAAGACCAGGCTCTCCGTTTCTGCGTCGTTCCATCGGAGACATAACGTAGTGAGTCACTCAGGCGACCAGAAGACAGTGAAGTTGGGGATAGAGAGAGAACAAAGTTTTGATAGAGGCCTGTGTTGTACCTGACACGCGCAGGGCCTGCGCCACAGCGTTGTGTAGGAGGGAAACCAAAAGGGCCTCCTCGTGCTCGTAAAGGCGCAGTACTGCAGCGGCGAACTGGCGGCGCAGCGTCTCGTCCTTAATGACCTGGCCCGGAAGGGCCTCTTGCAGGGCCAGCACGCGTACCAGTACGCGCTTGAGGGCTCTCATGAACGTCCCGTGGTCGAGTGACTCCATCACGCTGATGGCGGGCTGGCTGACGTACGACATGGTAGCGTGCTCAAGCCGGCCGTTAGTGTGCTTTCCTCACTTCCTTGTAGTGGTTATCTCTGCTTCGCTTTGTGCGTGTTATCTGGTAGAATTGCCGTGCCTTCGCCCACACACTGCGGAAGAAGCACTGCTAGGGGCCTAGCCTGGAACTGCTCGATGCAACAGAGAGGAAGATAGTTGTAGCAAATGCTGCTCGACAGCCAGGCAAGGCTAACAACTGACCCCGGAGGTGCGCGGGCAATACCGGACCGGAGAGGCGCTGGAACAGGGCAACGTGCTCACACCTAATCGTTTGTTCTTTCTTGGTAGGAGTTAGGGGCGATGGACAGAAAACTCGGAGAAACGGAACTCAAAACATGCGGTATGTCCCAGAATCAGGTGGGATGTCCGAGAAGCGCACGTGTTGCCTGGCTCGTTACTATGGAAGATCATTTTAGAGACCGGTTGCGCAAAACTGGAAAGCTATCGTACGCAAACCTCCATACTCTTCCGACGCTGTTAAGGTAAGAGGTCTGAATACACCCTTGGTGATTACAGTACTCATCCACATGTACAAACGGAAAAGGCAAGTGTATCGAACAGGGCTTAGCGTAGGATAAGGTTCTCACCTGCTGCAACGTTGTAGCCTGCCTCAACAACATGTTGCCCAGGCCAGAACAGCGAACAGTCCCCTCCAACGTGAAAGTGTGATGGTCTTTACAGTAACGCTCTATTTGTAGGTATTCGTTATGATAGTTGGCGGAGAGCCATAATCTACGGCTCTCGGCGTGTATCCTGTACATAAGTCAAAATTGTTGATCCGCGGCAGTTGGTCACTCACAAGCCAACATCAACAGATCATGGCGTCGGTCGAGGCGCTCCACTCAGATTCCGAGTTCGAGATACATTCCTCCTCTCCAGATTCGTCCTCCTCCACTGTCACGCCATTCTTGAGCTCATAAGTCCAGAAGAATGGATGTTGTCGGACATGAGCCAGGGAGATTCTTTTTGCTGTGAATGTGAAGCCACAGGTTAACGAACGTTGCGGGAAGGAAAGACAAATCGAATCGGACGTACCAGGATCGGTAGTAAGGCATCGCGAGATAAGATCGCGGGCAGCTCGTGAGCCACAGCCGCTCGGGAAGGAGTGGAACTTGCCCAAAACTGTTCGCTTCAGTACGTCCTTCGGTACTGAGGCTTGGAACGGGAAGTAGGCGCAGAGCATGGTGTACAGGACAGAGCCCAACGACCACACGTCGCAGGGCGGTCCAAGGTACGGAATGCGCTGGATGATCTCCGGCGCCACCGTGTGTGGGCTGCCACACCACTTCTCGAACCTCGTTCCGCCGTTGTAGTACGTGGCGAAGCCAAAGTCACACAGATAGACTCGGAGAGTGGCCTCATCGATCAGAATGTTCTGTGTGGGCATGTCAGTTTCTGGAATTCTAAATATTTGTGACAAAGAAAAGCAAGGAAAAGAAAATAAATACCTCAATCTTGATGTCTCGGTGTACGATGCTGTTGGCGTGAAGGTAGGAGACGGCCTCTACAAGCTGGGAGAAGATGTGGAAGGCCGTGGGCTCATCGAGACGACCGCGGTTCTTGAGGAACCGCAGCAGATCGCAAGGCACGTACTCGAAGAAGAGGTAGATGTACAGATCGTCCTCGGCTACATCAAGGAGAGTCACGATGTTCGGGTGGATGCCGACCTTTCCGAGGATCTCCACCTCGCGGTCGACTTCCTGTCGCTTCTCGGGCGAGAGCTGGGCCTTGGTGATGATCTTGACGGCCACGCGGCGGCCACTGGGTCGGTGGAAGCCCAGCTTGACCTCACCGAAGGAGCCGCGCCCGAGGAGATGTCGCGTGCAGATGAGGTAATCTCCAAAATTGCAAATGTCTTCGTTCTGCGTCCAATCGCCAGACGACGAGGACGAAGAGAGGTCCAACGAGGAGCGCGGCGAGTGGGAGGGAGGCTTGGCCATGGCCACGGCTCCGGCTGGACCCATGGTTGTGCTGTCGGCGTAGTGGTCGAGACCCATGCTGAATGAAGGCTGGCGAAGTAGGAGGAAGAGGGTGGAAGTGGCAAAAGAAGAGAAGGGATGGAAGAGGATAGAGAGGGAGAAGTGTGGAAGAAGGAAAACGGCTTGACGAGGAAGGTCTCTAGATAACTGTGCTCTCTTCTCAGGGCTCTGCTGTATTAGGTTGATAGAGAGGAATGCGGGCCGAACGGACGAGGTTATATACAAGGAGGTCGGAAGAGGAGGAGTGGCTGGAGGATAGAGGAGAGGGAGGTTCGGCGCGGCTCTACATTGCCAACACGCAGGCTTTCTTCGGGGAACGCTGGGCTATGGGCAGACACAGCTTCTCGCGGCAGAGTTGCCACCAAAACGCGGGAAACTGTGCGTAGCTTTCGGCAGAATGCATAACTCCGTCCCAAGCGTCGAATTCCGCTGAAATGTGGGTATCTCCGGTTTGTGAGCGTGAAATTTCGACAGTATGTTGGGGCTTGCCTTGCGTGCTGGCATCACGCAAGAAAGCACCGCGAAAAGAACGCGAGAAGAGTCAGGGATGGAGGCCGACCCCTCACTGGCGGCCAAGGAGGAGGAAACACGACGACTGGAGAACATCGTGCAGGAGTGCGGCAAGGCTGCCAAACTTCTCCTCGAGGGTTCGCACCAGCACGAGGTCAGATCTCGCGCGTTCCTGGGAGATGGAGGCAAAATTCAAAAGTAATTTGCTTGTGTTCTTTTCTGTAGGAATTGGTGAAAACGGCCAGAGACTTCGCCATCTTTGAACGGAGTATATTGCGAACAGAGGAGGTCCTCATGGCCATGGAACGTGCCATGTCTGAGCTCACCGAAACGTACGTTTCAATTTCAAATAAATTATTTTCTATTTCTGCTTTTTAGTTCTTTTATTTTTGTATTGAAATTTTGCCTTTTTGTTTCTTTTATTTGTTGATTTAGGAAAATATTTGTGCAAATATTTGGTAAACCAGTATTAACAATGCAGTTTGTTTAATTATTTGTTTTTTTGGAACGCGAAGGACATACACCTTGCAAGTGAGCTTGGAGAAGTTGCCTCTGTTGGCTCGGATGTACGAGCGAATACCAGTGGCTGAGGAAGAGTGGCTTGCTCAGCCCACCAAGATCAAGTTTTGAGGATGATGAAGAGGGAAGGAGGGAAAAAGAGATGCAAGGCGTGCTGGACAGACGACATTCACTTCAGGCCGCTGGTGAGGACGCCTTCTCCATGGTTCATCAGGATGTCTTCATCCTTTATTTACATTCAGGATATCTGATATACACGTCCCTCTTCTTGTACAACCATCAACCACTAAGCTCGTCGAGGGAAGTGGGGGCTGGCGATCATTCACACTTGAACATTTCTCCTCACTGTTGCTGATGATTTTGTTCCTCCTGTCCTGCGGCACTCTTGCCGACTGAGTCGGTATCGACTGAAGGTTGCTCCGTGGCGTTGGCGATCTTCACTTCCACCACACTTGCTTCCGTGGGCTTCTGGACAGTCTCTTCCTGCGGTAGCTTCTGATATAACGCTTGTTCCTGCTCTGGCTGGGTCTGTTCATCATCAGCCAGAAGTGGTTCTACCTCGCCTTCAGCCGCTTCGACATCGTCTTCGTCGGCATTTCGCAATCCTCGCACAAGTTCGATCACCACTAAGAGTATGGTGGCCACAAGGGCGGTAAGGAGCGTCGTCTTGAGGCCATCCTGCAACCACTGCGGAGAATCGTTCAACCACCGCAAAAGCTCGTCAAGCTTATTTGCCGCCTGCTTGTGCCGCAGTTTGTGGGGCTGCTGCGAGCGATCATGCCGTTCTCCCTCATCCTTAGCTACCGGTTTCTCCTCTTGTGGCAGAACTACCACCGGCATATCGTTTTGAGCCGCAGCACCTGCGTCAGCCGGCATCGTCTCGCCAACGGGCCCCGAGGTAAATATTAGTGTCATCGGGGATTTGACGAACAGCGTCAACCACCGTTGAGTGTTGCGCTCTGATGAGAAATAGCTTGCCGTCAGCTTGGTGTCAATGAATCAGCACATAGCCACACGTACCCATAGATGGCAGTGGCGGAGGAGGAGGCATCGGGCACACCTTCCTGAAGAGGAAGGTGACCTGACCTTGCTGGCTTCCCGGTTCTGCCCCCGAGTCAGCATTCGGCTCAGTATCAGGCCGCAGCTGCACAACCACCAGCCGCTCCACGCCGTACTCCTTGCACTCGTGCGTAAGTTCCAGGTGGTATGCGAACACGCCTTCTTTAGTGGTCTGGTATTGGCGATAGACTGCCGCTACACTCATGGCGGGATCTGCGATTGACGAGGGATCAACCAATCCATCAGCTCGCACGCCTTCCTTTCACCTTCACATGAACATCAGCATGAGAAGAAGAAGTGAGGCGAACCTTGAGTAGTGAGGGCGCCTGTTCCATCCACGACACCGTAGCGGGTAACGGCGACGGGCGTCGTACGGCTCATAACGACGAAGCGGCTCAGGGGCTCGGCTTCCTCATAGAGGCCGAACGAGAAGAGGAAAGAGCGCGGCCACATAAAGGAAGGCACCAAGGAATCCATGATGCTCATCTCGGGAGAGAACGGCGACATTACCCATCCATCACGCACCACCAGGGCCTGGAGATCGGCCTCACGAATGGCGTCGGCGTCGGTATTACTGGCCTCCCAGGCCTGGCGGGTCTTGAATACATCGAATTGGCCACTTACGGTGGTGACCCCTAGTACGAGTAGGGCAATCAGCACAACAGCAATGAACCGCATCTTCACGGCCTTCGTCAACATGACATTGAATTTGTGCTGCGTACGCTTCACGGCCTTTCTTTAGCCTTTTCCTTCTTTCTCAACTTGCACAAATCGACATGAAATTTCTGTGTATTTTTGGCCCACATAGTTGAAATGTAATTAATTCTATAAAAAGGCGCAACGCCGTTTTCTGCTCCATTGAAATCGCAAATCGCCGCAACGATGCATTCTTCAGGTTCGCACGTACGTTTCCCTGTCCCGACAAATTTGTCTGGCAGTTGGGGGCCTTGTTTGTTGTTTGCAGAGATCTTAGACGTCCAAAACGTGTTAATCTTCTTCATCTTCGTGTAACGGCAGACGGTCACTCTTAACGAGAAGCAGATCACCTTCCCCACGCGCCTGTTCATCAACAACGAGTTCGTCGAGAGCGTTTCTGGCAGGACCTTCCCTGCCGAGGACCCCGCCACCGAGCATGAGATTTGTCGTATCTCCGAAGGTGCCTTTTTGTTATATTTAATTATTTATTTCTAGTTTTGTTTCTTTTTATGATTTAAAATAACATTTAATTTCTGATATTTGGGTTCGTTGCAGGAGACAAAGAGGATGTGGATAGGGCAGTGGCTGCCGCTCGCTACGCGTTTGAGGAGGGTACAACCTACTGCCGGACTCTCAGTCTCTGGTACTCTACGTGCGTGAATACTGATGATGTTGTGAATGCATCGGACGTACAGGAGAATGGGCGCAGATGTCGGCCAAGCAACGAGGAGATCTGCTCTATCGCCTCGCGGAGCTGATTGAACAGGAGAGGGAAGCCCTTGCTCTGCTGGGTACTGCCAACAATGTTGTCTCAGATGGTGACGGACTTCACCGACTGACTCTTCCATCAGAGGCGCTGGATGTGGGAAAGCCCTACTTTGAGTCTTACAACTTTGATCTCAAGCAGGCGATCGATTGCTACCGCTACTTTGCTGTATCCTTTTCATTGATCTACTGATGTTGCCATTTAGCTTATTGGTAAAGTTCCTTGACCAACTTTATAGGGTTGGGCGGATAAGATCCATGGCAAGTCGATTGATATTCCTGGCAACAACGTTTGCTACACTCGCCACGAGCCTATCGGCGTTGTGGGCCTTATTGGTACTGTCCACGATTGCCTTCTTGACTTGCTTGTCCTCTCATGAACCCATGTTCTAGTCCCATGGAACTTCCCCCTCCAGATCACTGGTACCGCTACTCAGTTGTGCTGACTTATGTGAAAACAAAGCCTAACTCGTATATTCATAGCGTGGAAGCTCGCACCTTGCCTTGCTGCAGGCAACACTGTTATCCTCAAGGTATGTCATTTTGTCGCTCCCAGCTATAGTACCATCTATATTCACTGATGTCCATGATTTGTCTAGCCTGCGGAGCAGACTTCTATCACTGCCCTCAAACTAGCTGAGCTGATCAAGAAGGCCGGCTTCCCTCCTGGCGTGGTACGCGAGATCTCATTCTCTTGAAATCCATCATAGTGATATTAATCCACAAATAATTTCTCTGTGTAGGTGAATGTCGTCACTGGCTTTGGACCTAAGGCCGGTGCTGCTATCGCTGCGCACATGGATGTCGATAAGGTAATGCTTTTCCATATCTTTAATTAGCGGGAACTCATGTATGGTGGTAGGTGAGCTTCACGGGTTCTACTTTCACAGGGCGGAAGATAATGGAACTGGCGGCAGCATCCAATTTGAAGCCCGTCGGTCTTGAGCTTGGTGGCAAAAGCCCCATCATCGTTTTTGATGATGTGATCAATATGGAAAAGGCCGTTACCGACGCTTACTACGCACTGTACTCTCTTTGTATCTATTTTATTGATAGCCTCGTGCCTTACCCATATCGTTTGCTCATTCTCAGGTTCTGGAATGCCGGACAGTGTTGTAGCGCGGGATCGCGAATCTTCGTACATGAAAAAATCTACGACGAGTTCGTCGAGAAGAGTGTGGAAATGGTAATACAGACCTGTGTGCAGTGATTCAACTGTTAATTGATTCTAACGTGTTTCCTCAGGCGAAGGCTCGAATTGCGCAGACCGGAAACCCACTTGCGGAGACCACAATGCAGGGTCCACAGGTAACGAATCTCAGCTCAGAGTAAACATTATCATTCTTACGTTGTGGATTCGCCAGGTTTCCAAACTGCAATTTGAGAAGGTGATGAACTACATTGAAGTAGGCAAGAAGGAAGGCGCGCGTCTCTTGTGCGGTGGCAGCCGGGCTGGCGACAAAGGGTATGCCTAAAGGCCAGGTGGCCTGTATTCCCTCCAATCGCATTTTAAATGCTTTCTTTCCGGTGCAGGTACTTCATCCAGCCGACGGTGTTCGCCGATGTGGAGGACAACATGACGATCTGTCGTGAGGAGATCTTTGGACCGGTGATGTCAATTATCAAGTTCCGTGACATCCATGAGGTTGGGATGTTCATGCTCCCGTAGCCGCTACATTCCCTCACATGCTTTCTGCACTCCACTCCCAGGTCGTGAAGAGAGCCAACGATTCCATTTATGGTTTGGTTGCTGCTGTGTACACGCGCGACGTGGAGAAGGCGATGTTCCTTTCCAAGAAGATCAAGGCTGGTACCGTGTGGATTAACACTTACAACGTAATCACTCCACAGACGCCCTGGGGTACGGATCGTTGCAGTCAAATGTATGGAGATGCTCACGCTCACGCATTCGCAGGTGGCGTCAAGCAGAGCGGACACGGCAGGGACATGTCGGAATACGCCCTGGCGCAGTACACGGTTCCCAAGTGCGTGATCATCGAATACCAGACCCCGAGAATGTAAAGTTGTTTTGCGAACCTCGTTCCACACTGCGCACACCTTGCTTTCGCTCCATCCGCCCGAAAAAAGCTGGAAATGTTTGTGAAAAAGTAAAGAAAAGTTGTAACGGTCATCTTGAGGTCTGTTGGCTGCCTACATAGACCGTAGCTTGCAGAGTTTGCTGACCCTCCAGCCATCACACTTCGATGTGTACTAAGTTTGTTTTGTTTTATTCTTTTATGTCTTCTTGTGAAGAACTTAATGTTGTTCTATACACTCTGTACTACGGCACGCCATCAGCGCGGGTGATGTCAAAATAAACGAGGTCGACGTAGGTTTGGGTAGGAGGGCTGGTAGGTCGGATTCGGGGGTTGGGCTTCATGTGCTTACTCGTCCTGAGAGGCGGCAGTGGAGCCGAGGCTGGACTGGTACTTGGTAACAGCCTTCGTGCCCTCAGACACGGCGTGCTTGGCAAGCTCACCGGGGAGGAGCAGGCGGACGGCAGTCTGGATCTCGCGCGAAGAGATGGTGTTCCTCTTGTTG
>CDEZ01021539.1:0-75218 GCA_000826365.1 Acanthamoeba royreba | reverse complement strand
GTGCCTTCTCATGTCTCACGTCATTAATGGTTGTTGCCACTGTTCTTCGCGCTACGGTCAATGTCTGTCTCTGTGGTGAGGCTGGACGGCCACCCTTAGTAAGCATTTATACTCGCTTTGCCCTCCTCACAAACATTTCTCAGGATTATTCCGGAGCTCGTAACATTTCGCACCAATTTCATTTGTAGGGCGGGTTTTATTCTCGCGCCAAGAAATGTCGCACTTCTTGTCAGTGCGAGTGCGACCGGTGCGCTTTTCAGAGCAAGCCGCATTCTCATCATTCCTGGAATCTACTCCGGAGAATCTTCATCCGCGTTTCTTTCATTCCTCCCAACCGCCTTCTTCAAAAGAAAAATGAAAAGAAACAAAGAAAAACATCAGTGAAAATAAACATTTATCGCAACACAGCTATGAAGGCAGCCCGACACGCTGTGGGCGGCGGTGTACGTCTTCCCCTTTGGTCGCCGACACGACGGCAGTGTATCCGGCACCTGCAGACTGGATGTGTGTACATAGGTGACGTCACAGCGTCATCTGCTGCCTTCCGCCAGCGACTTGGTGTTCCTCCTTTCCCCGTCGCCCGTGTGGGTCGGTCTGCCGCGACGTCCGGTCTTCCGTGCTCCTCCTGGAGTCTCGCGCAGAGACGGACCACCCCGTTCTCCGTGCTCCTGACCAGCCGCCGCTCGTTGGCGACCTCGGCCGTGGGCGCGCATGATGATGAAGGTGATGTGGGGCACATTCCTGATCAGCATCATCCACAGCAGGAACATCAGGAGCACTTGTTCCGTCACCTCAACCTCAAGTGGATCCGGGAAAATGCCGATGCGCTGGAGGCCAGCACGCGAGCCCGCAAGGTGGAAGGAGTGGACGTGCGTAGGGTGGTCCAGCTCTACGACGACTTTGTGCGCGCGGAATTCCAGCTACGGCAGCTACGGGCTCAACGCAATCGGCTGGCTGACGAACTGAAAGAGCTCAAGAAGCGAAAGAAAGCAGAGAAGAAAGGTGGAGAAGACACAGAAGAGATGGACCTCGTCAACCAAGGCAAGGTGCTGCGCGAACAGCTTCACGAGGCGGAGCGTGAGGTGAAGGAAGCCGAAATCGAGCTGTACCGCGAGGCCAAACGCATACCTAACGTGAACCACCCGGCAGTGCCGGTAGGAAGCGAGGAAAACGCGCGCGTGGTGTGTTTTGGTGGTCCGCCCAAGCGCGAGATCAGCGAGTTTGGATTCGATGCCGTGGACCATGTTACCCTATGCCAGCGCCTTGATCTGGTGTGCAACTGCTCTTCATTCCTCCATCGTATACTAAACTGACCAAAATCGATCTGTGCTATGCGGAGCAGGTTAACTTTGAGGCGGGATCGCGAGTTGCCGGAAACAACTTCATCTTCTTTCGGAATGAAGCAGCGTTGATGGAACTTGCCCTCGTGCAGTGGGTTATGGGAAAAGCCATCAAGCGCGGGTTTACGCCCATGCTGACTCCTGATGTCGTTCGGCCCGTTACTGCAGAAGGTTGTGGATTCCAACCTCGTGGCACTGGCACCCAGGCAATACCTCACTCCTATTGTGTGACAAGGAGTTCATGCTAAAGGCTTGCTCGCCTCCCAGACTTACAGCATCGATGGCTCTGACTTGTGCCTGGTGGCTACATCAGAATTAGCGCTAGCTGGTTACTATCAGATGTGCTCTATCCCCCCTGAGTCTCTGCCAGTGAAAATGGTCGCCTTCTCACACTGCTTCCGGGCCGAAGCTGGCGGCACGGTAAGACCTGCGCTAGATTCACGGTCAACAAACTCTCCTTTCTCATTGAATGTGTCATTGTCTCAAGGGTTTGCGCGATCGAGGATTGTATCGACTTCACCAATTCTCGAAGGTAGAGCTCTTCGCACTGACCGCACCTGAACAATCAGACGACGTACTCGAAGATATAGTGAAGTTACAGCAGGAGATATTCAGGTACCAGAATCGATCACACTCCTCCTCTCCGCATTTGACCTTTAAGGGTATCGCAGTGAGCTCGGCCTGCACTATCGGGTGCTGGACATGCCCACAGAGGAGCTCGGTGCGCCGGCCTACCGCAAGTACGACATCGAAGCCTGGATGCCCGGCCGCGGGTCCTACGGCGAAGTGTCCTCGGCATCAAACTGCACTGACTACCAGTCCCGTCGCCTGAACATTTGCTACCCGAAAGAGGACGGTACAGAGCCATTTTCTGGTGATGATGGTGCGTGAGTTTGGTTTCTTATGCACTTGTCTTGTGTGCATCAACCAGAGAGCGGACGGCGACGCGACTTTGTGCATACGGTGAACGGCACTGGGTGCGCCGTGCCGCGCACGATCCTTGCCATCTTGGAGAACCATCAGACGGCTGAGGGTACCGTGCGCGTTCCGCCGCCGCTCGTGCCGTTCATGCATGGCATAGACACTATCCGACCCAAGGCGAACCCCGATCCTCTCCCGCAGCTGCAGCACAATGTGGGTCACTTCTACTTTACGCCCTGACAAACTGGGAGGGATCCTTCAGGACGGGGGCTATTGTGGTTGACTTACGTTGTTGTTATTCACGTGAACTCCTTCTGAGCGTAAAAATGCAGCTACGACTCTCCGACTCGCATCTTCTGCTCCTCCACAACTCGATCCAACGCGGTCTCCGTATCGTTGATGAGCTCCTCCAGCAAAGATAGGTCTATGCACCGGCGGAAAAGAGCTGCATGAGACATAGGTCATTACAGCTAGGGTGACAAGTGAGGTACCATGAGAAAGCCTCTCAGTAGTCCTTGGTGACAGCAACCCTTCGTGCATTCTATGTACAAAGCTGCATCCATAGCATGATGAGAATCACATATACAAGGTAGAGATGACAGAAACGTACCTGAAAAGTTCTTTAAACTGCACCACAAACTTGTACTTGGGATCGTTCTGCAAATCCTCCAAAATGAAGCTCCTGATTGGTCGAGGCTCGGCTGAACGATGGAAGAAATGGTCTAGGTCAGATCTGCAGTAAGCTGCAACTTCACTGAGGAAAGTAGTACCAGTCACGGCAACGGTGGGAGCTGCTCGACCTTCCATCTCATCGTCTTCAACTGAAGAGTCGTTCGAATCGGGCGCCTCCATGATTGGTGAGGAGACATCCGCCGGTGCACTTGAGGGCACGTAGGGACTTGATGGTATAGACGAAGTAGGAGACTCATTCTCCACGTTATTGGAATCATTTTGGAGTACCGTGGAAGAGGAATCGGCGGTCGTGCTGTCCTGTAACAAGTTGAGGCGTCTGAGCTGTTGTTCAATGGCTAGTGCATCCTCGAGCGTGTGCAGCCTGGCACGCAAGAAACCCAGAGCTTTGTAATCTATCTCACGCCTCCGGACCTTCCTGCTCTCCTTATCCGACTGATCATCGGACTCATCAGAGTCATCTTCCTCAGTGGCAGCTGCGACCGCTTTTGGTTCCTGCCGTCCGCTCCTCGGCTTGCCGGGGTCTCGTTGTCTCTCTGCCGCGGCTGCCGTCATCAACTCAGGCACACCCCTAAGCACGCGTAAATAAGCACGCCTTAAGAAACCATATCATCGCTAAGAAAGTTCCGTACTTGATGATGTTCTTCCACATACTGTAACCGTACTGCAGCACTGCTTGAAGAAGCATGTAATCGTGCTGTCGCTTCCAAGGTGAAATATTTTCAAGCCACCAAGACTGCAGCTCCGTCCATCCGCCATCCCTGATATCAAAGTCCTGGTAGGGAAAAGCGTAATTTCAGTATGTACACTGAGCAGTACAGGAAAAGAGCAGTCTAACCTCGGTGCATGTTGTAGATCGTATCTTCTGTTCGATTAAGTGGATCTTTGCAATGCGCCCAAGAATGTCCTTACGTTTGGGTATGGTATCCTTTGGTACGCCGTCGGCAAAGGTGCTAGAATCGGCCGAGAGTCCCTTAGGTTCGATGAGGTGCGACAGGAACAGATTACCGTATGCCACGATCTCGTGGTACTCCTTGTTCTTCAGTGCGCCACATCCTCGTATGAAGTGATTCCAGCTTCCATCGCCTAAGCCGAATGCCATAACTGACTTGAAAAAAGAAGTGCGCTGGGAAGCGTTGAACCCCAGCACTTTGAGGCTTTTGCCTTCCCCTTCCAACAGCTCTGCAAGTAGCGACTGTTTGGTAATTCATCAATAAGGCACTAACACGAGGGAGCTGGGTACTTAGTTTAGTGGGTTTCTCTTCCTCTTCAACTTTTTGCCGCTTTCGAGGACGACCGGGTCCACGAGGGACAGTAGGATCACCTTCCTTCTCTTTACCATCTGATTCAGAGGACGATGACACACTGTAATCAGAATCTCCGCCCTAACGAGAAGATAGATAATCAGTATCCAACTCTCCTAACTGGAAGTGCCGGCTATACGTACATTAGCCTCGTCTTCGATCTGCTGTATCTCGGAATAGCGTATCAGTTTGAATCGTGTGCGGCGGCCCTTGCCCATCGCCTCTTCATGTTCCTTAGAGAAATCTTCGTAGCGTGAAGCCAGCAGCTTTTCCCAAAAATCTTCATCATTTTCATCTTTTATGGTAGAATATAAGTTGGTCATGTTTTCTCAGTGGAGCAGGTACAAACGTACCGAGCGCAGGCGCCTGGGACGCTGGCGTAGGCGCAGATGAAGTGGAGGATTTTAGCCCAACAAACGAGGCCACCTTAAATGAATTGAGGTACTCATCCTGAGCTGCGGATTTCTGCTCCACGGACTCCTGAGAGCGATCGAGGAGAGCATCAATGGCGGCATCGTCATAAACGATTCGATTGGTATCCTCCTCTGTTGGATCCTTCTTTGCTTCGCCTTCAACACCCTCCTTTTTCTCTTCATCGCCTTCTTTCTTTTCGTTCTCGTCTTTGAAGAGCTCTGCTGTGCCGAAGCGGAGAATCGAATCCAGTTCGGCTTGTTTCAGAGCATTAGCGCCCTTCGAGCCCATACGTCTCACTACAAGGTGATCGAGCATCATCTTTTCCTTGGCTCTGTTGATGATGGTTTCCTCGACAGTCGCACGAGTCACTAAGCGATAGATCATAACTTTGGATGACTGGCCGATTCTATGCGCTCGAGAGAAAGCCTATTTGGAATAATTTTAGACCACTGAGCTTAAGGAAAGTCATCAAAAGGTTATTCACCTGAATGTCGTTATGCGGATTCCAGTCCGAATCGTAAATGATAACGGTATCGGCTGTTGCCAAGTTGATACCGAGTCCACCAGCACGGGTAGACAGAAGAAAGATAAACTTAGAAGGGTCAGTGTTGAATCGATCTATCCGTTCTTGTCGATCTCGGCCAATAATCGTGCCGTCGATGCGCTCATAAGAGTACTTCTTGTAATAGAGGTAATCTTCGATTACATCCAATAGTCGAGTCATCTGCACGCCAAATAAATCGGTTATTTAAGCATCTTGCTGTGGTACCAAGCGAAGTACAAGGAGTACAGACCTGTGAGAAGATGAGAACACGGTGACCTTGTTGAAGGAGTTTGGGCAACATCTTGTCCAACAAAATGAATTTGCCCGAGGCTTGCACCATCAAGCGTAGAGCCTCTTCTTCGGTTTCTGTCTTCGGTTCATAGTTCTCAAATAGGTATGGATGGTTGCAACACTAAGTGATTCGAACGTCAATAGAGGCTATCATGTTATCTCGTATAGGTGAGCGCACTTTTTGCAACTGTGATACTACGTTCAAGAGCGATACTCGGGCACCTCCTTGTGGGGCTACGCCAGTTAATAACTACAGGAGAGAATGTCAATTATGAATCACAAAACAACAAGAAGATAGACTCGTACCTGGTAGTTCCTGGTAAGGAGAGCGCGGTAGAGCTCCTTCTGTACTCGGGAAAGCTCAACTCGGATAATAAATTCGCTCTTGGGTGGAATCTTGAGCTTCACATCACCTTTGACACGTCGCAGCATGTGTGGAGCCAGCAGAGCATGAAGCTTCTTCACCTGTTCCTCCTTTTCTAGAGTCGGAAATTCATTCTCGAATGACTCTACCGAAGGGAACCTGCGCAACGATATTGTTGAGTCATCTTACGTCAGATAGGTGTTGCCTGGTGTTTGCAAAATCGCACCTCTCTGGTTCGATGAACTGCATAAGATGGAATAGTTCGGCAAGGGTATTCTGCAGAGGAGTGCCCGTAAGAAGCACCCGATGCTTGGTCTTGAATTGGGAGAGTGACTGAAACAAAACTGAATTCTTGTTTTTGAGTCTGTGAGCCTCGTCCACGACTAGGCACTCCCATACCGGGCGTTGTAGATACGCCACTGTGGAACAGGATCAGTCAACTCGGGAGGATACATCATGAAGTGAATTAGATAGTCGTACAGTCTTTCCGGATCATGTCATACGATGTGATAAGGACGTTGAACTTATAGGGTTTAGCAGATTTCCCCTCATGCGAAGGTTTCTTGTCCTGGGTTGTTCGATTCTTTTTACTCTTGTCTGGTTCGAAGAAAAACTCGTTTTCTCGAATAATTCTGCGAGCCTCCTGACCGCCTAGATAAAGGACCTGCATGCAAAGCCGAGTCAGCAACGTTCCAAAAAGCTGAATGTTGTCTCTGGAGGTATTGACATACGACGTTCATACTAGGCACCCATTGCTGAAATTCGCGCTTCCAGTTGGCGAGGGTTGACAAGGGAGCCACGACAAGAAAAGGTCCCCAGCAGCCTTCATCATAACGTAGCGTTGACAAGAACGATAGAGATTGGATTGTCTTACCTGCAAAACAAAGTTTGAGCTTAGCAAATAAGTGGCCAATGAATTGACTAAGGTGCAATTTAAAATACCCAGTCCCATCTCGTCAGCTAGAATAACATTGGTGCGCTGGTGCCATGAATAGAGAAGCCAGTTCACACCTTCCAGCTGGTAATCATGCAGCTCACCTACGCCGGAAAATTAGTATCATTGAAGCTGGTATTACGGGTAAAGTTGATACCTCCAAGGCAGGTAGGTTGCTTCTGATACTTTTGGAACGGTTTCTTCTGGCTCTGCTGCGTCCTGAACTTTTTGTTGGCTGCTTGCATCTCCTCCAGGTTGTTGAAAGAGCGGTAGAGATCAAGTTTTTGTTGATAGTCAGGTAGGCCGTTGATATCTTTTTCCTCTTCCCAGGTACATTGATCATAGTCCAGCTCGTCCCATTTGATCAAGTACAACTGAGTACCATCTCGCTCCTTCCTACTCATTGAAATGCGATCAGATACTATCACAACGTGGAAATGTTGAGGAATGCATACTTGGATTTGACAATGCGGTCAATCATAGTCCAGGCTCCTTTTATACCATTCTCATACATCGCGTCCTCATCTTCTTGAGCATCCACAAGGTCATCTAAATTCTCTTCCCAAACAACACCTGGCTCCTCCATCTACATTTTGTGAAATGATATCAGCATGGCTTGACCGTAGTTGAGGTAACGTGAAGGGTAACGCACAAGTGAGCGCAGATAGTTGATGTACTTGGTACGAGCAAGGCGAAATATAGTAGGCTCATCCACCCAAGAACTGTGAAGGTATGCTCGGTCCTTCCACTTGACCAAGATCTCTATAGCATCGCCGAATCCTTCCTTCTTCTTAGTCACCTTAGTAGTTTTGTCATCCTTTGGGCTCTCCTTTGATTCTTGCTCTTCTTTTTCTTTTCCTTTTTCTTCGCCATCTCCATTCTCAGTCCCGTTAGCAGTCTGTTCGGGCTTCTTTGCTCGTCGGATGTAGAGAATCTTGTCTACTGCTCGATTGTCCTCATCTTCACTACCCTCGCTTTCTGCTTCATCATCGGATTCACTTGTACTGCCAGCATCACTGTCATGGATCTTCCCATTCTTTTCCTCCTCCACCTTTGCTCCTTCTTGTTTCGTCTTTCCCTCTTTCACGCAGGAAGGGCAAAACCAATCATCTGAACAACTCAAAGCTTAATCAAAGTTGGGATAACAACAAGGCGAGAGACAAGTAGTTTACCCTTAGGTACGGCCTTTAGTGGCGGCTCAAGACAGGTGAGATGGTATACGCGTGGGCAGCCGTCACAGCACAGGAGACTACCACCCTTGCCGCACACCTCGCATGCATCACCGTGTTCCTACAATTTCACACATATCATCAGTGCGATTGTAGCAATGCATGCTCACAGCTGTCCTCACGGCAGGGTACCTCGACGCTGTTTGCTGCTTTGCGCTTACGTGCCGAACTGCCTCGTGCAGTAACTTCTTTCTTAGCACGCTTGGCGGGTCGCTTGGACGTGCTGGAGCGCGAGCTTTCCTCATCATCACTGTCCTCTGACGAAGACGCCAAGTAGCGCTCGATCATGTCATCTGCTGTCCACCAGCCGCTGCTCCCGTTCTTCACAGCGCGTGCTCGCGACGATCGTCGGGGAGCTTGCTGTGCCTTGGCCTTGGCCTTTGTCGACACCGTGCTGCTGGCCGGCGCTGAGGAAGACTGCGCGCCAGCCTCGGGACCTGTGGACGCGGTCACAGCCGGACTTGCAGACTTGTCCTTCTGTGTAGAGCCAAATCTTTGTTAAATGATTTACCAATAAATCCAAGATTTAAATTGCTTATTTGAAATTAAAAGATGCGGATATTAAAAATCCATTTTAATTAAAGGAATTCAAAAATGTTTTTAATTTCCATTTGTTTTGAATGGTTATGTGCCTGTTTTGCCGTGCCAGCGCGAGGCACATCGCTGCTGTCCCGACGCTTGCGGCCTCGGGAGGCCTTCATCCCCGATCGTTCGTGAATTGAATAAAAAAATTGGATTTGAATTGAAGATGGCGATGATGAGGGCCGTTAGAGGGACCAGGGCCCTTGTCGTGAACTCACGCAGGAGTTGGTTGTGCTGCACAGGGGAATCCCACAAAGGAAAAGAATATGCCGTGCGATCCGGCAGGCGATTGGTCAACAAATACGAGGAAATGGAAAAGAAAATGGAGGGAAAATCAAATCCAATGAAAAACGTACACATAGCCATTCTCCACGTTTGTCAGAATGTGGCGAGACGGTTGGTTACTGGTATTTCTGACTTCCGTGGACTTCACCATCACATATGAGGCCAGAATCGAGTGGAGAATGTTGGCATTCCATTCCGCAACATGTTATCCCATCAGTTGTTGTTGTTGGAACCTTCTCATCAACATCATCTTAACTTGACCTGCGAAACGTGATCATATGAAAGTCCAGGTAACTCGCGATATTACTGTTGGCGTATGGTGAAGGCCATGTACTATGGCTGTTACATTCATACGCAAAAAAGAAGTGCTAGAGAAGACCCCAATAGTGCATATTGAGCTTGTTGCCGAAGGTGCCACCACCCGTGGTATCGAAACCTGCCACTTCTAAGGACCGGGTGCTGCCTTGAACCTCAATACACCACCGACCCTGAATGACATGGGTGAGTGGCGAGATTGATGAGAGATATGATGAACTGTGCCTACCCGAAAGTCGAACACTTCTTCTTGTTCGGGTTCGAGAGTGAAGTGGCCTAATGAGCGCTCTCCCTTACGTGGCCACGAGAACAGCTCCAAAGAACTATCGGGGTGGTTGTTCTTGAGCTTGATCCAACCACTCGCGCTAGTCACCAGGTAGGAGTGCGAAGGCGGGAACACCAGGTACGTAGCCTCCGGCACGTAGTGAGTGTTGTTGTCTATTCGTCGCAATACACTGCCTTCGACCAGTCCGATTCGATCATCGTCATCCGTACCAAAGATGCTGCCCAGAACTGATATCCCCTTACTGGCACAAGTAATAAGTACAAGCCCGAAGAATGGAGGCGAAGACGTACCTAAGGAGAGAGCCCATTCCCCAAGGTCGTTCACCAAAGTTCTTGTTCGTTATGCCATTCACGAGGAAGTAGTATCTCTTGCCCTGTCGCGGATCCTTGGCACTCGTTGGTGCAACGGTTCCACACACGTACGAGATCTCGTAGACAGGCAACAGTACACTGTGATCTTGTTGTACGCGCCATCGAAGTGAATCGATCTTGACTTGTTTGAGGTCAGCTGCAGCAACGCTGGCATGGTTGGCCATTTCGGCCCTTCCTCGCTGCTCAATCCGCTCTCGCAGCATGCTGTCCACTATTTGCAGAAAGGGCTGTTTCTCCATTTCTGGCCGTAGCACAGCGCTAGCTCGCTCCTCATCTGTACATTCGTGCCCGTTCTTTTGCAGCTCCTTGATACTCTCGCTATCTATCTCGTCTTCAAGGTCAACATCTTCTATGTTCGAGAGCAAGCAGCGTTCGTGGTCTGATCGGGAGGCACACACTGCTATGCCCTCTGTACCACTCAACTCGCATGAGAGCTGCACCACTTTACCCTTAGCCCTAGAGGACATGCTGGGGTCGCTTGCAGGCTGTTCTGTTACTGCGGAGACAGTAGCTTCGAGAGCAACCGTCATCACGTGGTACGGTATCCACACTTTGTCCACTCTCGGCGTCTCCGTTGCATGCTGAAAATCTGCGGGCGTGAACCTGGAGGAAGAGTGAGCGTCATGCATTGGTACAAAGGGGTGAAGCGAACCATAAGCTGGCTTTCCACTCCGCAAAGGAAGCTAGAGCCTGATCTGTCGTTATACTGAAAGGCAACACTCCGTATTCTGAGCACGACATATGAGTCGTCACCAGACCTTGGGCAAATGCCATCAACCCTACCTTTGGGGAACTGGCGGGGCACAACTGGAGAAGGCATTGCATTGGGCGTACATGCGGCCGTTCGCTGTTCAATCTGCGGGTAGAGCGGCGTCATCGGTGGCACAGCGACGTGATCAGCAACATTCCCAAGCTTCGTATCGATCTGAGAGGTTGTTCGACTCGATGAAGCACTCTCTTGATCATCAGCCTCGGCGGCGCTCGAGATGACCGTGGCATTCAGCAGCGTGCATCTACGCTTGGTGTTATGGCGCCTTTCGATCGAGTCAATGACTGACACACACTCGTCCGTGCTTGCCATTTCTGACCGTTCCTCCTGCTTCCGCTTCTTTGGGCTCGACTCAGCGGACCCGTTCGTCTTCACCATCTCCACCGCTGCGGATGTTCCTTGCTGTACCTTCGAGTCGGGTAGCATCGCCGCACCGCCGGCGGCGGTAGGAGCAGGCGCGGGCTGGTCGACGGCCACCTTCTTCCTAGTCCCGTCGGTGCCAAGCATCCTGTTCCCCGCAACGACTGCTGGCCTCTTGGTTCTGGTCTCGGTCGAAGGTGTTGGAGTCGAAGAAGGTTTGGTCATCGACACGGCAGGTACTCGAGTTACGGCCGAGGAAGAGGAAGCAGCTGCCTTCCTTGTGGAAGCGGATGAGGTCGGCCCACGTTGGTTCTCCTTGCCCACCGGTGTGTGCAGCTCTGCCAAGGCCTTCTGCGAGGACGGCAGCAAGGCGGCCTTGCTCGCGCCGGTCACGGATGGCTGTTCTTGCTTCTTGATCGAGGTTGACCCTCTAGTTGGGGCCTTCTTGCTGCCTTGTTGTTGTTGTTGGAGAAGGGCGTCCCGCCTGAACTGTCGCATCTGCTCGGACTGAGTCGTGGTCGCCTTGCCGCCCACCGCCGCAAGTCGTGTAGAGCGCTCGTTGCCGCCGCCCGCATCCGAAGAGGACGAGGAGGATGAGGAAGAGGGTGTAGCACCACCCCGCGGAGTACTGCGCAGGGCGCGTCCTGCCTTCTCCATCCTCGGCGGTATGTGTTTCGTCTCTCTGTAGTGCACTCGCGACACAACCAAACGAATTCTGAAACGGCCAAATTTTGGCGCGAAAGAGGGCACATAGTTCAAATATTTGGAAGAATTTGAAGAACAAAAATTCGCATTAGGCTGCTTGTAAGGAGAAGGAACGGGTGGGATCGTTGTCGACTGACCACGTTTGGCTCTCCTCGTGGCCCAGAACAGCAGATGAATCGAGTCGTGGCACTGGTGTGTAGCCTACTGCAGACGCAGATCGTGATCGACAACACAGATAAGGCCGGATTTTGCTCCATAGCCATTGCTCGTCGATGTTCAGCAATAAGAAGCCCAATACGACGGCACCGGTTCCACCTGCCAGGTGAAGTGCCGTGAGTGGAAACATCCACTCATCATGTTCGTATTTCTAATGTACCTATTTTCAATGGAGGAAAATCGACATCACGAACGAACTTATCAACTAGAGCAGATGCGGGAATGGCGATCATGCTCCCTGTGAATGGGAAAGAGATCAGCGCATGAGTGAAGAGTGTTGGAAGCAACCAACTCTCGCACCGATGGTGACAAATCCCGGGGCGGTCAGTGCGACACCAAACGTGAACATGTAGTTATTAGCGAACACGCTGAAGGTAGTTGCCACCAGAATACCGATTTGTAGGCTCCCTGCCAGGGAAGTAATGAGACGAATAATCAAAGAAGAAGACGAACTATGTATGTGTACGTACCGGATGGCAACTCGAATCTCTCCACGTTAGTGAAGTTGAGGATCAACAACACAGGCCAAGAGAACAGAACGCTGATGATGCCTACGAGCGTGCTTTGAATATTGACTGTGGTGTTGGAAGGATCGCCTACAAACTTCTTGTAGCTCACTATGACCGAGCATATTAGAACTCCCTGGAATACTCAATCGAGGCCGAGGACATACCCAAGTAAAGGGCCCAGAAACAAGCACCTCCTGCCATGATGACGTCCCCTTTCCAGCTGTCCTTCAAGTCTGAGTCTGGAGAGGACAGCAGTTCAGTACACAAGCGAAAGGTAGCGATTGAGGTTACCTTTGGCATTCTCCCGATCGCCGAGAGTGATCATCACAACGCCGCCGAAGGATAACGCAAGGGAGAGAATCTTCGCCACAGATATCCGCTCCTTCAGGACGAAGATAGATAGTAAGTAGGTAACAATCGATGACAAGCTGAACAGGACGATGCCAGTGCCTGGAAAGTGGTTCAAGTGTCAGTTACCGCCAACTCGGACAGTAAATGGAGCGATGGCTGGCGCACCGGCTGAAGTCTTGGACAAAGCAAGGAAGTATAGATAATCAGCGACAATCAAGAAGAAAGCAGACATAAATGCAGTCAAAATCATCTTTGGCCACGTGAGGCCATCTTCATGCAGTCTGTTGGTTAAGTGAGCCAGCATTCCTTCCTTCTTGTCTTCTCGGCTACATTGTCGACTAATGCCGAAGAAGATCATGTAGAGTGGAAGGCAGATCATCTGCCTGCATAGAATCATCACGACAACACAGATGCAACTCTTAAGCGTAATCATCATCGTAGTCATCATCATCATCCGAGAATGGCAATTTACCACGAGTTATTCAGGTAGACGATGAAGAAGGTCTTGTCATAGCTCGCTTTCGTCTCTGCAAACTGTGCCACCTCCGCTGAACCCACCCATGTTACCAAGATGCCTGTTTGTTTTCGCGAGTCATCAGTGTCACTGTACAAAGACGGCCCGGCGGCCTCTCGTGATATGCCTGCAAGTTCCCTTCACGTACCACCCACTACCAGGAGACCAATGATGAGTTGCCGTAGCTTGCTGGGCCCGTCAGCTGGCGGGCTACTTTCCTCTTCCTCATATCTAGCCTCACCATGCACGTCACTGCTTACCGACGTCAACATTTCATTTGTTTACTATACAAATTTATTATTTATTTTACACAAAATATATATTTTTAATTATATTTATTTCAATATTTTTAAATCTTCGTTCTTTCCAGAGTGACGTAGTACGTGGTGAAGTCCATGAGGCTCAACGCTCGCTCTTCCTCGCCATCGGAGGAGTTCGCTCCACGAAAAGTACCTTTTTCATACGCTCCGTCCATTCTCTTTTGTTCAAAAGTGGGCTGTGTTGGCCATGTGTCCTTCTCCTTTTTCTCTTTGCAATTATACTTAATTTGGTACTATTTGCCCCACACACCAAAGACGTGGTCCAGTTCTACTGCAGACGAGGTGATGGTCAAGACCCAAGAGCATTGCTAAGCTGTTTACTTCTTCTTTTCCTTGAAGAACCATTCTGGCCGCGAACTGAGTGCAAAGGTTTGAAGGCAAGCACACGGCCAGCGCGACTCAGAACGAAGTCTTCGCATGATCACGGAAACGGTTTAGATCTTGTAGGCATAGGTCTTGCCCTCCTCCCTCTCGCAGTCGGGCGGGAAGGACTTCCTCTTGTCCTCGTAGTACTTGGCCCTGCGTGGAAGGAGGCTTTAGTATGTGTTCCAGAGCGGGATGGTACTGCTCGAGATACTGTACCTGTAATCTCCCTCAGACTCCTTTGCATAGGTCACATAGAGGACACGACGAGGCTTGTCGCTGAGATTAGGCGCTGAGGGACGAGGAGAGATCAGAGGGACGGGCATGCAGCAATGGATAGAGGTGTAAACAAGTACCAGAGCGGTGCGGCACATAGGAGTCAAAGAAGACAATATCGCCCGGGTTGGTCTCAAGAGGAATCCTACATTAGATTCGGTTTAGCAAAAAATGTGCAGTACAGTGTCATCAACGTCTTACCAGGTGTACTGGTCTACCAGCTCCTGGGGCACAGCCTTGAACTCGGGGCCAAGAAGGCCCTTCTTGTGCTCACCAGCCACCACCTCAAGGCAACCTGGACGAGGGGGAAACAGTCAATCAATAAGCATTCTCGCTGTGCACTGGTCATGCTTCTGTGTACCGTTCTCCTTAGTGGCCTTGTCAATGTTGACCATGATGGAAATGTGGATGGTCTGACCATACATCCACCAACCGGCAGCATGATCCTGATGCACCAAAGGCAGAAGAAGCAGTGAGACTCACTCATATCGCAGCGCCAAGCAATCTATCTGCTCACTCGCAAAGAGGACAACGTATACCTGGTGCGGCTCGAAGCCTTCACCACCGGGGTACTTGAAGTTGATCTTCTCCTTGTACAGGATCGACTTCTCGCCGAAGAGCTGCGAGACGACAGAGAGGAACCTTTCGTCGTTGAAGGCACGGTTGAAGCCAGCATGGTAGCCGAAGAAGTTCTCCAGTCGGTGCAGCAGCTTCGAGTTGTCCTTCAGTGAGTTCGAGAAGTACATCATCCACTTACCGGGAGCCTCAGGCCAGGTCTCCACCTCGGCAGTCCACTAGTTTTGTTATATTTTTTATTTATATTGTTTTCAAATGGAAAAGAACGTCAGTCTCAAGGTACGAGGTGAGGTCTAAAATGATTTTTTGCGTTTTGTACAAAAAACAATTAATTAATCAAAAAGAAACAAGAATTAAATAAAGCGCACGGGAATTTTCAGGATCTTCGAGATCTCTAAAAAGGAATTGGTTCATCGTAACGGATAAAATTACAAATTTGACAAATAGCAAACGAGAACTGTGGTGTCCGACACTCTTTTTGCATCAATGGAATGGATGATGAAAAAGGGTACCTTCTTAAGATTCTCAATGTCATCGGGGCTCCAGAAATCCTCAGCCTTGATGTAGAGGAATCCGTCGCGCTTCCAGCCCTCCAGCTGCTCGGGCGAGAGCGTGTAGTGGTGGCCAGTGGTCGTGGTGGTCATGATGGATCAATTTTCAAACTGCACTCTAGAGTGGGGAGAGAGCAAGCGAGAGAGCTGAGAAGGTGTTGGGGGGAAGGGGTGGAACGGGGCGCGGGAACACACGAAAGCCGGAGCAGGGGAACGAGGTCAAGGCAAGAACCATTTCGGGGGTTTGATTTTGAGGGTGAAAACCGGGCGAAGCAGCGAAGAAGCTGTAAACTGCCTTGGAATTTTGACAACAGGTCAACCGGTTCACCAATCGCGTAGCGAGGCAGCCGTAATTATACAAATGCGTTTCAAAAGCGTTTCGTTTGTTACGAAATTATGTTTATGGCATTTCAATTATTTCACCTGCGCTCTTCGGTTGAACTTTGTTGGGCTACGCGCATTCTGTGCACTATGGCGAGAAGGAAGTTGGGGCCATTCTCGACTCTCGACCGTACCAGATGCACTTCAGATGTTAAACAAGGCGGTTTTCACATCAAATAAATGATGAGGTTGGACATAATCAAATAAATGATGCAGTTGATGCGTGTAACGAGGCCTCGTTACACGCATCAGGCGCGTAACCGATTGCGTTGCCGTTTGTGATTGGCCACTATAAACAGAGTGCGGGTTTACTTGCACTGATGATGGTGACTCTGCCGACTCACTTCTCTCGCGAGGTTAGTTAGTTTTTTCTTGTAGAAGACACTCGAGTGGATTTAACCATGGTCTCCCGCTTCTGCCTAGTGGCATTGATCCTTCTGTTGGGTACATCGATGACCCCCCAGTACTTTGTCTAAGTTGGTGCTTCATTGACGCTGGGTTTTTGCCTCATCTTCATCATCAGGTAGTGGCTGGGTGAACGCACAAGGTGGCTCTGACTCCGTCAGCCTCAACGGAAGGTCCACAAGCGGCTCTGCTGAGATGGTGAGGCGGCTGGGAACAAACTTCCAGTCGGCCTTTCCCAACGTCACGATCAGTGTTACAGATTATGACAGTGCAAGTGACGTACTCTCCGGCCTTGGAACCACACACGACTTTGCAATCGTGGATGACCTCCTGGCGGCCGCTGTACCCCCTTCCTCTGCGGTACTCCCCCTGTATGGGACGGCCATCGTTCTGCCCTATAACTTGGGCTTCGGGCCTACCCCGCCCACTACAACAAACGTTACGGAGCTATTGTCACTTAACCTCACTACGCTTGCGCGCATCTTCACCGGTTCCATCACACATTGGTGCGACTTTCTCTCATCTCCTGTTCCTGATTTAACTCCGATCTGCCCATCAGGAACGACCCAGACATCCTGTCATTGAATAGTGCCTCTCGGCCCTACGCCTATGCCGCCCAGTTGATCAACTGTTCAATTCCTATAAAGATATTTGTGAGGTCGGACAGCACGCCGACCAACAGGCCATTCACCTGGGCACTATCGAGTGTGTCATCCGAGTTCGCTAACATGATCGGCATCTCCAGCACACCACTGTGGTCAAGTAGCCCTGCCAACATCACCCCCATAAATGGATCAGGACTCTTGCAGACAAGCATTTCAAGCACCATCGGTTCCATCGGGTTTGTGGACTTGCCCTCATGGGTAGAGACAACCGTATACGCGACTCTACGCAACAAGGTACAATGACATGCCGGGTGTTCTCATATTCCTGCCTTCAGCTTCTTTCATTCCGTAAACTCAAACTTACCAAGACCCATTCCCTTTATTGCATCATCAAGGGCAACACGAATGTGCTGCCTACGACGACTGCCGTGCAGCGTCTGATGGCGGACTCTGCAGCGAGATTCAGTCCTGCAAACAATATGGTGGCCAATCTCAGCGATGGTGGAAATACTGCAACTTGGTATACAGATGTCCCCTTTCATATGTGCTGTCATCCTGAGGGTATTCTCTTTCTTTCTACCCTCAGGCCGCTGGGATACATGACATACATGGTGTTGCCCAATCCATACCCGTGGATAACCAAGTGCTCAGTCGCAACACAACTGCTCAAGTGGTTTGTGTGGATTGCAGCCAACAACCAGTCTTCAACAAGTCTTACCGGTCAGCATTATGTTTCTCTTCACTACTCGGTTGCCAAACGAGCTGCAGACGCAGCCGATGCAGTAACCTGTAATGGTGCCACAGCAGCTTCATCATGTATGATTCATCAACTTGTACTTGTGTGAGGATTCCCTCTCTCATTCTTGCTTATGGAGGAACAGATCTGTTGGAGGGATCTGGCTCAACCATTGCGCAGGCTGCGTACCTGAAGTGGCTGCCAGATTACTCATCAAACGTCAATCCTGCTGTCGCCATCAACTATGCTGGAACAGGCAGTGGCACCGGACAGTCAGATATTCTTGCCCTTAACACTGACTTTGCAGGCTCTGACTCCCTTCTGTCTGTACGTCCTTTTCTCCTGATCATGCAAGACTATAGTGCATTCACTCAGGCAATCTATTTGGTCTATCGTCCTGCACGACATACCATGATTCCCTCAGGCTACCCAGTATAACTCATCAACTGGAGAGGATCTGCAAATGATGCCCTCCATTGCAACTGCATTGGTGATGGTTTACAACGTGCCCGTACTCAATAGCAATCTCATCCTCTCATTGCCTGTGTTGTCTATGATCTTCATGGGCGACATCATCTACTGGAACGATACAGCCATCCAGCAACTGAATCCCTCCTTGGCAACTTTACCTTCTCTCCTTCCTCTCAACCACGTAACCCATTTGTTGATCGTTCCCTTTTCAGGTCCTGCCAGAGGAGCAAATCGTCATTGTTGGGCGTACTGATTCCTCTGGCACCACGACTGTCTTCACTGGCGCTTTATCAGTGGCCAACACTCAATTCAATGCTACGGTGGGCACTGCTTCAACTGTTAACTGGGGAACTACGAATCTCACCGGCCTTCCCGCTCCTAAAGGCTTTATTAGCCCATCAGCTAGATTGAAGGTTTCTTCTTTTTTTCTTTTTCTTCAAGGTACTGATCATAGTTCACAGTATGGTACAGGTAATGATGGTGTGGTTAGCATAATCAAATCACTGGTTTACACCCTTGGATACGCAATGCTACCGGATGGCATCAGTGCTAACCTACCTTTCTCGAAGTTGTTCAACAAGGTACACTCTCCATTCTCATACGAGGCAGGCCAGTAGCTCATGTATCAATTGGGATTGAGGCTGGACAAGTTGTGGAGGCAAACGCTGCTTCTATCGCGGCTGCGCAGCAAGAGTTTGCGAACAGCTTCGATTCCAGGTTCACAGCTTCCCTTCTCGACGGAGCATCACCCAATGCATGGCCCATCACCACATATTCGTATCTTATCCTCCATTCCCGGTACACTCTTCACACCTGTCATGTATGAGCCGATACTGACGGACTCGATCAGGATGATGAAAGACTGTAGCAAGGCTAATGCCCTGCTCCAATTCATCGTATGGACTCAGTCCAGCAACCAAGCGGCCGCTCTCATTGAGCCCATGGGCTACTCTGTAGGGGTGTGCATGCTTCTTCCTCCTTCCTTGTACTGCTTGCGCTACTGAACTGGGGTATCTGGTTCTGTTTCTCCTGTCAGGTGGTCACTGACAACGTGAGACTCCGATTGCAGCAAACACTTGCTGCAGTCACCTGCCAGGGCCAGCCAGTACCACCCCCCATATCTTCTGTCTGCAGTGCACTCTAATGTGATCGTGTGTGAACACAGTTGGGACCTCTGCCTTGCATCATCAGTTGTATCACGCCCTCACCTTCGCCGTCGATGAGTCCAGTGCCCTCGGTTGCACCGGTCACACAGGTGGCGGCAAAGTTCAATCAGACGCAGCCCGCAGTCTATCTCAATTCAAGTATGTTCCATCGTCCTCTGTTCCTTCCTTTTCTCTCCTATCTTACCACTTCTTATGCCTCAGGTACAGGAGTGAGTGCTGCGTCTCAGCTGGCCGGCATTCAGAGTGGATATGATACCTTGCAACTTAGTGGTACTTAGTGATTCTTTGTTTGCTCATGACTTGTGTTGTTTTTAACTCCGACCAGATTACAAGGTGACCAGCGTTGTGACGCAAGAAACAGAAACAGTCAAGTACATCACCAACGTGACCCAGACGGACAGCGCGTCGGCGAGTACGACCAACGCGAGTCTGGAGCAGACATTCGTGTTTCATCATCAACCGACTGAGTACAACTTTGCCCAGCACAACTTCACCGTCGGAAAGGCTGTGCTCAAGTGGTCCATCAACTACACGCTTGACGATGGTGCAGAGACCATGGCTGCAACCAACGGCCTCAATGTGCGCTATGTGGTCTCCGCCACCAGCTTGTCTTTGCCATCGGCTACTGTTGATGGCAGTGGGACCGTCATCGTGCACAAGAACAGCGACAACACCACGAGCTACGTCTTGCCCTTGTCATCAAGCTCATCGGCGGTGCTGCAAGTCGTCGTCTTCGACGTCGCCCTCATCGACGATAACCTTGTCCGCATCGCGCATGCGGTCATGTTGACCGTGGACGCCAATGGGACGGCACAGTATGTACTGGAGCTGGCATTCCCACCGTGCAACCGATCGATCTTCTACGATCCCAGCCTTTCTCTTGGCCAGCTCGTCGGCTCGCCCAAAGGAGATGGCGGAGCCAGTGGCACTGACACAGCCCTCATTGCTGCTGTGGTCGCAAGCGTGGGTGGTGCTGTAGTGTTGGTTGCTGTGATCATCATCGTCAGTCTGCTTGTCGGCTTCTACGTGCGCAGGAGGAACATTGCTTCTCGATCGTCTGTCAACTTTGATCGTGTGGACTACAATCTGTCAACTCATGAAGATGAAGAATTGTAAAAGGGACCATACAATACATCTGTGCTTCCCTTGTTAGTCCTTTTAACATCCGTTGAGTCGAGTCGTCTTCTTCCGTAGCGAACAAGCCTCTGACTCCTTGATGTTAGCAGGCAGATCGCTCAATGGTAGCTTGTCTAAGTGGTAACTTGAACAGAAAACGTGTGGAAGTGTGATCATGATCTTGCAATCATGAAGTAGACACATAGTGAAAGTAAAAATGTTTACTACCTCGTGTTGGTGCCTAGCACAGCCGCAACAACCATTCACACGGCCTTCTGAGAACGCCTGCAGAATAACTCATACTGCTTTTGTAAAAACGAACCCGGAACCACTTGTCGCTTCATCATTGCATGCCTGGATGCAGCCATGTTAAAACCTCAAGCACAACAGAGACAAACATTGCAGCCGTACCACACGTAGTGAACAGCTTCTGCATCTTTCTCCAGGCAGGCCGCATTGAATACCGCCGTCCAACTTGCAATATCTGGCACTAGGTCACGAGCCAACATGTCCTCCTGGTAAAGGAGGATGAGGAGGACTGGCAGCAGCAAACTGCTACACATGAATCTACGTACCAGCACAGCCAAGCTTGGTTGTAATCGGTGGGGCTCTTGTGCTTGCTGAAGCAAAAACTCATAGATACCGCTGCTAGGCGCTACTCGTCTCACTTTCATATCCCCAAAGAATCGCATTGCCAAGTCGAACTATTTTGGAATGGGCAGGATTAGTGCATCAGCGTGGTTGTATAACCTAGCTTTCTACACACCTGAGGTTTGGTAAGACAGATTGCGCAGCCTTTGATCAACGAGAAGTATGTTCGTTCTTCAGGCTCCATGCCTGCATTCAAGAGTTTCGTGTACATTTCCAATGCTTTTTCTGTTGATGACAGATAAGGAGTTAACGGGGATGGTGTGATATCACATATAAGGCTGTTATCATGTACCTGGAAAGCCCAACTCAAGGCATTTGCCCAAATAACAGTTATAAGGCGGTGGAATGGGCTGCTTCGTAGTGTTGACTGGCTTCTCGACGAACTCGAGGAAATTGGCTGCCTGTTCAAGGTGCTCTGTGCTGGCGCCTTAGTGTAAAACTTAAGGCAGCGAGCTGAAGTCCTGAGCTTACCTGGTGCCGCGCAGGCGTTGATGAGTTCTGTGAATATATGATTATTGGGCGACATTCCTGCTTTTAGCATGTCTCCCACGACAGATACACTTACATAGGTGTTGAGGTTAGATACATATCGCGCAAAGACTGAGCTGGTCACGTACGCTCTGTCAAAGTCGCGCACGCGGGAGCATGCGTAGAGCAGAGCACCGTAAGTGACAATTTCCTTAGGGATGTTGCGCAGATCCATCTCCTTGGCCAGGTCGAAACTACATGACGAGTATACAATAATTAGCGATCAGAGACTCCAAGCATAACCTCGGCAAAGCGTGCGTACGCTTCTTCATAGTGACCTAGCTTACCAGCACCGAAAATGGCCATGTTATATAAAACCCTGTCTGGCATCAATCCGCTAGTTTTCATTTCATTAAAATAGGTTAGGAACTCACGCCAGTAATTGTTCTGCATCATGTCAGGACATGCCCCAATAAACTGAGATAAGAGCAAGTTTCCAACAATCGACGAGGTGAGAAGTCAGTACCCGCCTGAGGAAGACGAGGAGCGAATGATAGATTGATTCATCAGGAACGATGCCCTCTTCCTTCATATCCTCCCACACCTCCAACACACCACGCAAACTGCAACATTCAATAGGAGTTAGTCTCTCTGCCTTCTTGGACGCCAACTAAGAAAGCCAAAGTGGCTACCTTCCATGCTCAATCTTCCTGCGCACAAGACTGTGCCATGAAGTCACAAGATGAGGAGGAAAGTGAGGATTGAGACCGTGGCTTCGTGCGTAGGCCCTGGCAGCTGTTCTCCAGAGCACCGGCGCTCCTGCACATACTGTCCGCATAAAACAAGTCCGTTAGCTGCTTTTGTATCAAAACAAATAATAAATTAAATAATACTTTAGATATCTAAATTAATTGATTTACTAAAATTTACATCAAATTACTGGAATTGGAGGATCATCTTGAAGGAATTGATGCAAACGGAGAACGGACTTCACCTGTGTGTGATCGGGTCCTCAGCCTTGCTGCCGAATCTTGAAAAATGGATGTGAAATGATTACGATAGAGATCGGGCAAGGCAGGTCTTACGCCGATGCATCGGCAACGTTTTGCCACCACGCCAGCCTCTCCCGTTACCCTTCGAGGAAGGTTAAACGTGCTCAAGAAGGTCCCTTCCGACACCACATTGATTGCTCCGCGCCTCATCTTGGCAGAATTTTTTCAAGAATTCCCAAAAATTTCAGGAAGATTTAAGAAATTATGAAGTTGTTTGAAAGTTTTTGGAAACGTTTCGAAATTTGATAACGATTTGCTAGAGATGGGAGAGCACCACAAAGCAGTGGCGGCGCTGTACGGCCGTCTGCAGAGGCAGGTGGAAGCGTGGGACGCAGCCAGCGTTGAAGGAGGTACCCATTTTGTGAACCTCAACAATGCACTGCCGGCCCTGCAGCTGCTCCTGCCAAGCCAGAACGCCGGCCGTAAGCCGGTGCAGCTCTCTCCCGCGATCGAGGCTGCCTTCCCGGACCTACGGGACAAGCTCATCGACCAGCACCGGGTTATTGTCGAGCAGCACCTCAATGCCATCCACTCTTCCCTGTAAAGTATACCCACATGTTTTATTTATTTTGGTATCTGAAATAATTTTTTATTTTTATTTATTTGATTTTTGTTTTGCAGGCAAGCACTCGATGGAGTGGTACGAACGATGAAGCGTGTGAGTGACGAAGCGTGGACCCACTACCAAAAGCACATTGCCAACGCGCCTGCTGAGCGGGACGCAGCCTTTACACGAGGCGGTACTGATCTTAGCGAACTGGAGTGCTGATGACTGCACACGAATCGCTTATCGAACAACGGGTACATTCACGCAGGACTCACCCTGGGCCCATCGGTCGCCGAAGTGGTGGAGTACATCGAGGCGATTGCCAAGATGCATGAGAAGGAGTATCTTCAACGAAAGCGAGTAGTGGAGAATATAAGCTTCGAGCAAGCAGAAGAGACTGAGGGCCTGTTGCAGGTGTGGCTCACTGAACCACACATCGACAAAGCGCGAAGTACGTAGTACCTGCCTGCGCTCATATCAAAGCTTGCCCCAAAGACCATGATTAACTTGCTTGATGGTGCAGTGGCAGAGATAGCGGAGGTTATGGCAAACAGTGCCATACTGGCGTCTTCATTAAAGACCTGATCCAAAAAGCTCGCAGATGGCGCGTAGCAAACGGTCCATCTAGTTGTGGGGGAGGATGGTACCCACACAGGGGCCAAAGCCAATACGGTAGCCCTCACCTTGGCAGTATCCCTTAAGGGCAAGGCTATCACCATCAAGAAGGAACTTGCGTTCCTCACCACTCTCCAACGTGAGAGGCTTGCTGCCGCGCCAAGTGATCTCCAGCAGTGAACCATAGCTGTCGGGCGTCTGTGAAGACAGTTGTAACAGTGAGGAACCTATATTGCAACATTCGTAAGGTACTAAGAGAAATGTTACCGGTCCAGATATGGTGCCAGAGCCGAGCAGATCGCCGGGTCGGAGGTTGCAGCCAGTGACAGTGTGATGCACCAGCTGTTGCTTCATCGTCCAGTACATGTACTTGAAGTTGGAACGGCTGATCACCTGCGGAGCAGACATCTTGGGCGATTGAAGATGAACCTCCAAATGGATGTCAAAGCTGAATCATAGGTCATCAATAAGTGCTCACCTAAACTGTGCAGGGTAGGAGCCCCACATACCCGGCCTTGGATTTGGCATCTTGCAGGTAAGGCAGAGGCATGGGATCATCTTGAGCGGGGCTTTGCACACGGAAGGGCTCGAGAGCCTCCAGCGGCACCACCCAGGGCGAAATGGTGGTAAGGAAGTTCTGCGTGAGGACACTCTTTAGTTTGGCTTTGCTCTCTGGCTCACACAAAGGACAACAGATTCACACCTTAGCAGTGAAGGGGCCCAACGGCACATACTCCCAAGCCTGAATATCGCGGGCTAAGAAGAATGTGAGACTAATAAGGCACATGCATGATAGTAAAATTCGTACCACTCCAGTCATTGAGAAGAACAACACCAAACATATGGTTCTCGGCATCATCGATGGTGACACGCTCACCAAGATTATTGCCAGAACCCACGAACAAGCCCTGTACATGCATATGTCAGTGCGATGGATTACAGTCAAATCCCAGTGTGATGTTTAAGTTGTACCATTTCAAGCTCGAAGTCAAGCAAGCGGCAGGGAGTAAAGCTTGGAGCAGCGTCATCAGGGCCCTTGGTCTGACCCATCGGCCGACGGACGGACGTGCCCGAGGGCATCACTGAAGATGACCGGCCGTGATAACCTACGGGCAAGTGTAGCCTACAATTGCGAGAGCAAGCGACATCAGTACCAAGAGCGTCACTGTTGGGACTACAATAGCCTGATGGAGGCATACCAGTTAGGCTGGAGAGCATTGTCCTTACCACGGAACATGATGCCCACGTTAGTGGCGTGCTCCCTCGAAGAATAAAAGTCCGTGTAGTCGCCGATGTTGGCCGGCAGCAGCATAGTGACCTCGCTCTGGGGCACGAGTGCTGCGGCGCGCAGCTCTGAGTCATCGCGCAGGCGGGGCTCGTCCGCGGAGAGCAAGCGGGTGATGATCTTTCGCGTCTCGCTCCACGCGGCCTTTCCCAACGCCATAAAGGAATTCAACGTCCCCTGCCCAACAAACTCGTCAATACACAAATTTTCAAATATTACAATTTATACAAAAATTGAAAATGTAATTTAAAAAACTGAAGAAAAAAGGTTTATAAAACCCTTATAACTCTGGATAAAATCTAAATTAAATGCAAATTTGTTCACTGTAGGTTCACCGTGGGTCAATGTAATAGAGAAAAAGAATTTACACATAGAGGTGGAAGGTGTACCTCCTGGAAGACGTGGGTGTGGTCCTTGATCGCAGGGCCATCGAACAGGCCTGCCTTGGCGATGACGGCAAGATCCAGCACCTGGTCGCCGATCGCCACACCGATCGAGGGCTTCTTGGACTGATCGGCATTGCGATAGAACACGCCATAGGGCAGATTCTGAATGGGGAAGTCCGAATCGGCCGGGTAACTGACAAACGAGCGCAGGGCAGAGGCCTCCATCTTGATCCAGTTCAATATATCGCAAAAGAAAATATTTTTCTCCTTCTTATTTTCTCTGTGGAGAGGAAGAATGATAGGAATGCCAAGCACAACGATTCAATCAATGGAATGCGCGATATACCTCCGCAATTTCGCCAATGGGGAGATGGCCAGCATATTATCGTAACAATTACAGTAAATGGGTGTAGCGTGTACCCGAATTGCATGACAAGTTGTACTTATCTTGCACAAGGCTGACAGAAACGAGCAAAGGGTGTTTCATATCCCCGCGTAGAGCTACACCGCTGGCTTGGGTGTTTTAGGATTTAGCGCCAGCTACCGAAAGAAGCGAGAGCTAGAGAGAAAGAGCTTACGCTGAGGGAAGCATTATCCGCCGGATGATGATGGCGACACCCGCTAGAAATCTTCCTCCGCGACCGGTTGCACAGAGCGCGTCGGCGGTGCCGCGAACTCTCCCTTCCCCTCCCGCGTACGCCATCTTTCCTCTGATGATGAAAGAACGAAAGCGACCGCTTTTCATTCTTTTTTATAAATCTTTTTAACGCAAAATAGGGGTTACTTCGGTCGGATTTCGCCGTTGGGATGGATGTTTGACTTTGTGTTGTTGGTGCACAGGGGTGGTTCTGTCATGGTCGGCCGAGGTGGCAGCTTCAGGGCTCCTGCACCTCTTGGTGCTCCTGCTGGCGCTGGTATGCTTCATACTCTTGTCACGTTTTGCATCACTGGGATACTTTTAAGACACTTATTGTCCGAATCAAATAAATAATAAATATAATAAAGAATTAAATATGTGGAGTGTCTCTTACAAGCGTATTTTGCTAAAAGCATTGTTTGGGTGGGAGGACAGGTCCTGCGGCGCAACGACCGCTGCCGGCGACGAGACCCGCTGCTGGCACCACTATTGCCGGTAGGGTGATGGCAAGCAATAATGGACAAGCCTTCCCAAGGCCAGGTGCCCCGACGTCCTCTCCGGCGCCTCCAGCAGCCATGACGTCTTCGCCTTTTGGTGTGTCCCTAAAGCGCACGCCGACGCCAGTGGCTCGTGGGCCCTCACACCCCGTCAATCAGAGTGTTCCAACGCCGACTGCTGGTCCTTCGTTACCGTCCGCCATCCCTACATCACCGCCTGCTGCTGGCCCTGCATCACCACCCGCTGGGCCTTCATCGAATCTTAGCAGGTCGCTCCCGTCGATCTCGACTCAACCTCGGATGGCCTCGCTCCCAGTGGGCAGCACAGTGTCGGGGATGTCTGGCCGTCCTGCTTCGCCTGCTCCAGTTTCCAATCCCTATCAGTATCAACTGCGACAGGCACAGAATGGAGTAGCGACAAAGCCAGGAGTGGACAACGTTCCCATACAGAACCAGCGACCTGCAGCTGTGCCTCCGCGACCTGGCACCACAAACGCGGCCGCTCCGAAATCTTCATTCTTGCCTCCTTCGAAGGAAGGATCGGCCGCGGTACCACCAGCCAACACCAACCAGGCGAGCGATCTACGGCGCGGCATCAGCTCCTCAACGTACACGACGTCCAACTCAGGCAAGAGTGTCGATGACAACTCCTCGGAACTGCGAAAGTACAATTCCGTGTACAATACCGCCAACCAAACCAACGAGAGACCCACGCTACCCTCCAAGAACCTTCGCACGAATCTGTCATCCTCTTCTTCTTCGATTCCTGCATTCGGTCGAGACACCTCATCACCCAAGAGCCCGACGACTGAAGGAGGAAAGAAAGAACGCCTTCGACAAGAGGCCGTAAAAGAGCTCATCAATACCGAACAGGACTACATCAACGATCTCGAACTTGTGAACGAAGTTTTCCTCAAACCTCTCGCCTCGCGAAGCATTCTTGAAAAGCAGGAGCTAGCCTCTCTCTTCTCCAACATGGAAATGTTGATCGGCGTGAATCAAGAAATTTTGAAGGGTCTCAAGGATGACCCAACAGGTAATCATGTTGGTCAAGTCTTCCTTGGAGTGGTACGCATCATGCATCTGAGTGTGTTGCACAAGTCATCTCACCTTTCGCACATGCAGATGCACTACTTCAAAATGTACACTGTATACTGCGCGAATCAGCCCATAGCACTTATGACTTTCGACAAATGTAAGACTAAGAATCAGGCCTTTTCTTCCTTTTTGGATGTACGTAACCCGGTCTCCTGGTATCTAGATGTCTGAATGACTAACTCTTTCCCTTAGGAATGCATGGCGGATCCTCGATGCCGCGGGCTTACGCTCGGGAGCTACCTGATTAAGCCGATCCAGAGATTGTGCAAGTATCCACTGATTCTCAAGGTAAAAGCAACTGGGTCCGAATCGATTGAATGTATACAGACTCACTAATACACCCAAACTTGTTGTGCAGACCATATTCCAAAACACCGAAGAGAGCCATGGCGATCACGGAAGCCTGAGTGAGGCTCTAACGCAGATGGAAAAGATTGTAGAGTATGTGAACGAAGGAAAGCGGCAGGCGGAGAACAGTCAAAAAATTATGGAGCTTCAAAGCAGTATCGATGGTGGCGAGGTATGTTCTGATACTGCACATGAAAACTGTTATAATTTGGATCAACACTAAAGTAACGTTTTCATTTTAGACACTCGGACTTGTGCAGCCAACACGACGATTGGTTCTAGAGAATACACTCGAAGTGCGCATTCCAAAGGCCAAAACCAGGGTATGTCACATAAGAACCCTGTTTATGTGCTTATCTTTCTAATAAAATCTCTTCTAAGGAGCGACATTGCGTCCTGTTCAACGACCTCTTCCTCTGTGTCAAGACCAAGAAGAAAGCCGGTGGCTACTATGATCCCTTAATGCTCTCGTTGCAGGTGGCCAAGTTTATCGAGATATCTGATACGGAGGGTACGGGATTACACCTTTGGCAGTGAATGTCTAGCCTAATGGCTGTTCCTGTCCAGAGGTGCAAAACTCATTCGAGCTGCAAGCTGAAGGTGAGAGAGGCGAAACGAAGAGCGTAGTGCTCGTCCTCCCCACACCGGAGCTCAAAGCCGAATGGGCCAGGGAGATCAAGAAGATCATCAGGACTTACCAAAAGCAGCGCCTCCTGGCTGCTAAGAAAGGTGCACTACACATTTTGATCTTGAGCTCTCCCTGTGGCCTGACATTCTCGTCGACAGAATCCGGAGACAAGTCATCGTCTCTGTCTGACTCACAGTCCATACGACTCTCTATGGGAAGCCCCACGGTCGGCCGCTCGCCACTCACTGGTAGAGCGGTCGAGAGCAGCCGTTTCAGTTGATTACCATGAAGCTAGCTGCTATCATGGAGGTATCATACTTCAACTTCCTCACCTCGGTCTCCTCAGTTTCTCCTGTCTTTTGGCTTGTTGTACTAGTTATCGTCTGGTCTTGCCAGTCGCCCTTCGCTTACTCTATCCTCCCCTTTTGTTGCGTGTGACACGATGGAACTGTTCACCCGCTCTCGGAAATGTAACATGGTGCAAAAAGTTAGCCCTTGTGGACAGCCTGTGTGATGAGCTGGTAGATCTCCTCATGGGCCATGCTGATCTTGGAAGAAGGCTGTTAGAATCGCTGACGAAGCTGAAGGACGACCAGGACCAACCTGTGCTCTGCAGCACTTGACGCACAGAACGCAAAAACGGCCAATTTTCTGCTTGATCTCCGAGTTACATTGGCACCTTCAAATGACGGCTCAGATCAACCAAAACGCATTTCGGAAATGGTTAAAAGGTGGCCGTTAGCACCGGAAGGCCTCCTCAAGGAGCCTCTCCCTTGTATCCCGCGACAACCCATTTTCCGCCTTTGATTTTCCCTCCCTTCTTTTTGGTCCTCTTCATCTTCGACCAAGGGGGTCTGTGAAAACCACATCAAGGCCACCACCCCTGCCCCTCGGGCCTATCAATTTTTGATCCTCCAGATCATTGGGAACAATCATCGACCATATCTACCCCATCGCCGGGGCCCATTCCGCACTTTGAAGTCAAAGGCGAGATGGGAACGGGGGAAGATGGAATGGAGGGATGGGACGAGGACTTTGCCTTGAGCACGGGCAGCGAGGAGGAAGATGGCGAGGAGGAGCCCCTGCAGGTCATTGGCGTGCGAGCCGACCCCGCCAATGAGGAGAGCTGGGACAGCGATTTTGACTTCAGCGACGAAGAAGGCACCTCCCCCCATCTCCCCCATCTTTATCTATCTTCTTTCCAAAGCCTTATTTTTTTAATTTTTAATTTAGATGGAGCAATGTTTCTATTTTTCCTAATATTTAAATTCGATTTCTTTACACTTGCACAATTAATGTTGAGATGAAGGCCAACTCATCATGGTACTTGGTTTTTTTTTGTGTACGTCTTAGGACCGGGCACGCTAGGCCGGACACAGTCAGTAGCGGCGGTGGTGGCGGCCGCACGGCGGGGGAGTTTCATCGGCGGCCCAAATGGCCCGGCAGCGGTGGCTGCGGCGCGGCGAGCCAGTGCCTTGGATGCTGCGGAAGGAATAGACAGTGGGAGCGGACTCGGCAGCGGAAGCGATGCAGGAGGCAGTGCGTGGGGTCAGCTTGTAGCAGGCCTTGAAGCGTTGCTGGCTTCGCTTCCGCCGCCAACCTCCAAGTCAACCGCTGCGGAAGAGAGCGAGGAGGAAGATTGGGAACTGACGCTCGGCGCGCCCGATGCACCGATGAAACTGCAAAAGGGCAATAAGGATGATGGAGTGGAGGAGTGGGAAAAGGACGAATTGGTGATTGAGGACAGTGACGATGAAGATAGTGGCAAGCAGAAGGAAGAGAGCAAAAAGAGTGAGAATGAGAAAAGTAAAGCGGCTACTGCAAATAATGCTGGCGGATTAGTTATCGGTGGTGATGACGAGCTGATTATTGAGGATAGTGACGAAGAGGAGAAGGACAAGAAACCAAAAGACGTCACCGAATCAGAATCCAATGTAAATAACGTCAATCAAACCGAAGAGGAAGATAACTGGACTCAGAAGCTCGAGACACTTGAAGCTGAAATGGAGGATGCACAGCGAAATGGAGACAAAGTATGGCAGTTGCATTCCTGTTCTTAAGATGTAAAAGCTAATCACGTGGTTGCAAAGATGGGCGAGTTACGTATACATCGAGACATTGCCAACCTGTACAAGCAGAGAGCGCAATGGCAAAAGGCTCTAGCAGGCCTCAAGCTGGCCCACAAGCTACTTACTAGGCATCGTGCTCAGCTAAAAGGTACATATCGACTTACAAGCTCTGACTCGTCGTTCACTTCTTACGCTGGAGGCAGATATATCCATTGAGCAAATGGAAGCAGATCTGCTATATGAGATAGGCGAGGCAGCTCGATCTAATGGTGATATCTTAGAAGCTGAAGAGCATCTTCATAAAGCACTTGAGGCTTCGCACAAGATGGCCAATTCTCAGGTTGAATGCTGCTTGTTCAAATGCAAGGGTGATGATCTCTGTCTCTGACTGTGGTGGTATACAGTTTCTCGGTCGTGTGCAGTATCAACTGGGTCTGTCTTCAGTTGCTTCTCATCGTCCACTCCGTGCTGCTGTGTTCTTCTCGAATCAGCTCAAGTCCTTGGCCTCCACGAAGGATTGGGAGGGATTTGCTAAAGGCTGTCTAGAAATTGGAAAGATCCTCAAGACATCCGGACACGTTGGTACAACTCCCAAGAGCTATTGCATCTTTTTACAGCCAGTCTTAACTTCTACTTCACATTGCAGAGCTTGCTCGGGGTTTTTTGGAACGAGCATCCAAATATGAGGCACCTGTATGCTCGCACAACACTTGAGTTACTACTATTGTTTTCTAACTTGCCGTTGTCATTTAATAGAAGTCAATCATAGATGAGGCCAATGCCGTACTATCTAGCCTTCCTAGAGCGGAGCCAACGGTTGAATCGGTATTGATCTCAATGAAGACGGTAGATTTCGTGATACATTCTCATTTTTTCTTTCCATGCCAGGAGGAGGATTCAGGAGATAAAGAAGAAGCCGATAACGAGTCTGAATCCGAGTCTGACTGGGAAGCGGAGCTTAACTTGTCAGACAACGATAATGCTGCACCAGTGGTATTCTCTCCTTTCCTTCGACAACCGAGCGCGAATGTTAATCTCTGGTGTTTAAGGGTCGCAAATTGGGCCTTGAACTCAATGGAATGGACATGGATGGAGAGGTAGCACGAACGCAGCCAACTGAGGAAAGCGTGAAAGGAACGCTGCCTCCGCGTTACAAACTGAACACTGATGACGACCAGCATGTGGAAATTCAAAAGTATTGTTTTGACTTTGTCGCCATATCGAAAGCATCTCATTGACGTGGTTATCTTCCGATTCAGGTTTCCAAAGCCAACATTCTTTTACTCTCTTCGCACGAAGGAAGGCGAAAGTTATCTTCATGAGCGGGAATTGGTACCACTCTCTGTTCTCTGGGAATATTTGATTGACAGCTAAGCCATTTGTTTCTGTGTCCAGGTCTCCTGGCTTGAAACGATCGCAACTAAACATTCCCTTGTGCACACTGATGCGCCTCTTTCCATCGCCTCGAGTGAGTTTAGTTTGTCTGTCGCGGGATATACCAAGGTAAATTGTGTTACACTTCTTTGGGGGTGTGGTGCAGCATAATCATAAACTCATCGTTGGCTACAGTACTCGGAGGAGTGGCTTCGAGCTTTTACAGACTACTGCTGCACGGCTTACGCTCATCGGAAGAGGGAAGAATGCTGGCAAACCCTCCGCAACTTCTTTAACACCTACGACGACCGAAAGTATTCGTCATCGGATATGCCTCTCCCGCAGGAGATCGATTCCATCTTGATGCTCGTATATCTGGCGGCGAAGCTCTGGACCGAAGAGAAGGAAAAGGAGTTCGCTGGCTTCCTCAAGACCACGCGAAAGTTCCTTCCACAGGCGGCAACCTTGCTCGCGCTTATTCACGTACGTACGCTTCCAACGTGATAAGAATCATAGTAACTCAATTAATCCATTTCAGGCCGAGACGCACTGCCATCATGGAGGCGGGGAGAAGTACGGAGCGGTTGCCCGTTTTCTTGACATTTACCAGCGCTCGAATACGGCCGCGCCCACAGCGCCTGCGCTTGTTTCCCAGATATATGGCGGAGCACTGGACAACGCCTATCTTCAGGCTATCGCTCTGGCTGATCTGCAGCTCCACCTAAGCTTTATCTCGCCGCTCACCTCGCTCAAGCTTCAAGGGTAACAACCTCTTCCGATGTTTTCCTCACAACAGTGCTAATTGGGACTATTATGCAGCGAGGAGGTAACAGACTATCAGGATCTCCAAACATGTACTGTCAACGACTATCAGTCGGACGGAGAAATGGAGGATGAAATGCCAGTGGACGGATCAGAAGAAGACTGGTGGGCCGATGAGGATGGAGCAGATGTACCTAATTTCCTCCTCTCTCTCTCTCTCTCTCTCTCACACATCTTCCTCTAACGGTTTCCACTTCTCATGGCAGCGAGTCGCAACTGATGATGGAGCTGAGCGAACTCTAAACGTGGACGTGCTGGAGAATGCTGACCTCCGAATCAAGGAGCTACAGAATCTCTACCAGAAGCTTCCTGTTGGCTGGTATAAGGCGAAAGCCGCCTACGCCCTGGGTACCTACTACGTAGGGGCCGCTGAGTCAGCTGCTGGTTCGGCTGAAGAAACGGCACTCGGTGAGCGGCTTCTCTTCGAGGCCGTCTATATTCTCGACCAGTACTGCTCGAATATCTTGGTTAACTTTGAAGCCCTTGTACTGAGTTCTGCTTCTCAATGGCAGGTGTCCTGTGGTTAGCCCAGGCTGCGAAGCTATAGTGTCTGAGTTGGGAACCAACGCGCTGCTTGCTTACGCTGCAGTACTCATGCGCAATTATAAGTACATCTACGCCATACGGTACAATATCCATACCTGCACTTATTTTCTTAGTTGCTCATCAACAATCAATATTGTCTGATTCAGGGCTTATCACTCTGCTCTGGTGTGTCTACATCTGCGAAACAAGCGCGAATCCTACTATTCCCTGTTGCACCAGCTGGCTGAGGTTTCAAGAAGCCACAACGATCATCCGCGGTCACTGGACTATCTTCACCAGATGCTCCAGAAGTACACTGATGAGAAAAAGATCAACGAGGTATTTATATCTGCATTAAGCAACGCGGTATTTTGAGTACATTTATCTAATAATGTATTCTCTGTAAGATCCTTTATGTGTCGGATATGCTAAGCAAGCAATACTCGGAAATAGGCCTGTATGCTCATGCGGAAGCTCACATTCAGGTACAGCAACCCTGCCCGCCCCTCATTTCACTACACTGCTGGCTGACCGAAATCGAAATACAGATGGCTTCGGGTCATCTTGAGTCACAAGGTGGAGGCGCGGACGCACGTAAATTGCGCGTGATGATTGATGCTGCTACTCTTTATTTGGAATCTGGGCAGCTCAACCGAGCAATTGAGCTGCTGTCGTATCTCATCCTGTTGCATCAGCTGCACATCCAGGTACACGCTCTTTCCTGGAAATGTTCTGCTCTGTGGCTAAGATTTATTGGCAGGAATTGGGACGTGAGAAATACCGTGGAGCACTAATGCTGCTAGCTGAGGCCTACATCAAAAAGCGTTGGTTCGCTGAAGCGCAGATCGTGCTCGACCGGTTGGCAAAAGAGCCTCTCCATCCATTCCGAGCGACAAACGATGGCGCTTTCGATCCTGGCATGCGGTATGTGCGCCAGAAAGATGTACTGCAATAGCCACACGCTCATGAACTCACCATTCAGGGAGAGTTCCAAATACTGGCACTTACGAGCGTCCAACTATCTCCAAGGCTCTCTACATGGCGAGGCATTGGCATGCGTGGACTTAGCCATTCGTGCATGCTCGAAGCAGTCTTTGGGCCTTCTGGGACGGTATTACTATCTGCGGGGTAAGATCCTTCAGGAAATTATCCGTAATCCACCACCTATGCCCACAACCCTACCTGCGCCTAATCTCGACGAGGATACGATTCGCTACATACTCTACCTGGGTGAAAAGGGCCGACCCACAGTGGAGCCTACGCTCTACACCTGTCCTGGTATGTGGTTAACTGGTGGTCTATGAAGAACGCTTGTTGAGACTAACAACGCATACCCATTTCAGGTGACGTACTTCAGGAAGCTGTATCATCACTCGATCGGGCGTATGATTACTTCCTGGCTGTGGGCGATGATCTCCAACTATCAAAAACGCTTTCGCGAATTTCGGAAGTGTATCTTGACTACCTATTTATTCACGTTGCGCTCTTCCGTGTTCCGTATGAGGAACGGTACGACCATCTGCGAACCGCGTATCTGTTTTGAAGAGTCTTACTCGTCACATCAGAGCACGGTTGACTTCATTTTCACTTTCGGAAATGGCGCGCAAGCCTGGAGCGATGGATGACGAAGAAGAGGAGGGGAAGGACGTATTTATCTCATTCGACACCATCGAGGGCCCCGCTGAGACGTGTCTCGATATATGCGCCGAAACATGTAACGTTATGTTGATGCTCACAGGGTACCACGTCTAGCTACACTTTAACATATTCGTACGATACTGACAAAGATTGCTCAGGTACATGAACATGGCGGAGCTACGGTATCTGCAGGATTCTGTGGGAGACAGCCTGGCCTTCTGGCGGGAGTGTAAAGAGCAGTTTTTGCTGTTATTTATGGACGGACCTCGCTTCATGGTCGAGAACGCGACCCCATCTCTCCTTGGACGAGCCCTACACCTGGTAAAGCGGCTACTACGCTTCATGCTCTGCTTTGATTCAGAGCTGATAAATAAGGTACGCCGAGCAATGTTCAAGATGTAGTTCTATGCCGTGAACTCATTTCTGCGTATTCATAGAATCTGATGCTGGTGGATGCCTATTTGATGCTTGAACGCGAGCTAGAACAGTCCCGAAAACGATCATCGGACCTGCGCATCCCCATTGATGTCGACACTACGCAAGCTCTCAGTCAAGTGATACGCCTCATCAGCACACCATCGCGTAAGCATCTGCTGGATCTTCGGCGCAAGCGATATCCCTCATTCACCGCACGAGAGGGCGCTGGAAACCTGGTGTTTGATGCAGTCGAGGTACTAACCAGTAGCTGACATCTCCCTCATGGTTTAGTTCTAACTTGGAATAAGGGTGAGGACAAGAAACCACAACACGGAACTACCAGCACTACTGGCACTGCAGCGCCAGCGGACACGCAAGCGGCAGCAACTGCAGTGGGAATGAATGGCAGCGGAGCATGGGGCAAGCTACGCTGGATCAAGAATTGTATAAATAAGTATGTAAATGGACGGATGTCACAGGAGGAAATGCTATCCACAAATCGCGCCACCCTTCGCGCACTCGCCCGCGAGCAGCATCAGGCCCGGCTTCTTCGTCGCCAAGTCAATAGACCTGGTACTATCCTCAATATTCGCGTTAGAACTCTCATGCTTACTCGTTCTTTAGGCGAAGCAAAGCAACAACCAATGACGATCGGCAAGAAATTAGGCCGGGGCATGAGTTTGCGTGGACGAGGGGCCTTTATGCGCCTGCTTCAGGAGAAGCGCTCGTCCTCTTTTGCCTTCAACGAGCTAGTTACACAGCGGCCAGCCCTCAATCAACTGGCATATCTCTTCTGCCTAGACAATGCCCTCGTGGCATATGTTCCTGCTTCAGGTACTTAACTACGCCAGAGTGCAGGACTCAGTGCTATCTCACTGATGAAATGATGCAGGCAAGAAGCGTATCCAGCAATTGTCAGGCCGTGTCGAGTCCTCAGGACCAATGTCCAATGAAGAGAAAGGAGAGCTGTCTGTGTCTATTCATCTGATGGCGGATGAGGCGGAATCTGTGACCTTTACTGTGAGCTCGAACGCCACGCTTGATGGGCTGTTACGACAGCTCTACTCTCATAGGGATTGGCAGTCACGGCGAGAACCTGGCACGGCGGCATCACAGGATGCTCCGATCTCTCCTCTTTCTTCGTCGCCGCCTTCTGATCTGTACGCCCAGCATAAGCCTTTTCTCCTTCAGTTAGCTTTGACGGCGATTCATAACTCTACAGAACTAGCAAGCGAGAGCGCTCAAACTCAGGCAAACCGAATAAGTTCGGATCGGTGTCAAAGGCGTTACAGTTACAGCCCCGCATACACTTCCAGCAGGCTACATCTTCGTTCTACCCGCTCTTTGCGCAGTGGCTTGAATTCTTCGGCCAGAAGGTATCCACACTTGATGGTAGCAGCTAAAATAGCGCACCTGACCTTTTTCTATGGGCGCAGGATTCCTTCCAACCACTTCCGGGATCGAGTGGAAATGATAAGGAACGGAACCCCATTGAGAAGCTCAGCAAGCGTGGTCACAGAAGGAGTAAATCATCCACAGCTGCCAGCATCTCTTCGGTTAATGGTTCTGATTGTAAGTTATATTCTGAGTTTCTATGTTTAATGGTTGTCTAATATTTACCTGTGGCCACAGCGACACCAACCAATCCAGTTGCGGGAGTCGTACCGTCGTGTATCTTCTTGGCTAAGAGAGTCTATGCCGCCGAGAACGCGGAGGGCGTCGGCTCGTCAGGTACTTAATAGCGTTTTCTGGGTTAAGCTCCTATCGAGAATTAATTCGCGTGTGTGGTAGGTTTCGTGCCGTTATCTGAGATGATGAAGACTCCAATATCAGAGTGCTTCTCGACGAAGGAAATTGCCACTGCAACAACTTCCAGTCCGCTGCGGATCTATCTTTACTTTGCTGATTCAGCTCCCTCTCTATCTCACCTGACGTCCCCCTCTGCTGGTGCTCCTGCGGCCTCGCGCAAGATCTGCTTTTCTGAGGGCACGCTGGCCTATCTAGCTTCGCTTGTATCACATCCTCCGCCTCCGAACGTTCTACACAAGATTCTCACCAAGTCTGATGATTCTCTGTCGCCGCTCACGGAGCTGGCACACTCGGCCCTCAGCGAACTTACTGGAGTACCGCGCTATCTTAGCCATTTTCTTTGATGCCCAGCTACTTACTCCTATCCGTGCGTAGGTGTTCTCGTCTGTTTTAGAGATCATGCCCACTTCGAGCCAGACGGGCGCTTCCGGTTCGGTTCCCGTAGATTTGCCGGTTGCCACTGCAAAGTCCTATGGCGGTTTCTTCACCGCTCGCTTCCGTCGATTTACTTCGTCCTCCTCGCACGGTATTTCGGCGCCCACACGAGCTATCTCTGCTACGCCGCCGGTGGTACGCTTGCTTTCTCACTAATGGAGACCATGCTCCTGGTGGCTGACTTTCTTCTGTTTTGTGCGCATAGTTGCTTGTGAGCAACGGCCCACTGCAGATCATTCCCTGGGAACTACTGCTTCATGATGTCGTCATTCGGTCCTTCTCGCTGCATGAACTCATTCATTCGCCAGCTATGGTATTCCATTGTTCTCTTTTACAACGTCTTGTATGTACGTGGTATCTAATTTCTTCTTTCGTCATCAACAGAAACCCCGCAAGACACTACGTGGAGATGGGCCAGCAGCTACTCTATCGGCGTCGGCTGCGGCCTTGTCAATCATGGGTCAGCCAGGCCCGCGCTTTGTGCTTGCCTTTTCGCACATTGCGCCGACAGCTGCTGCCCAAACTGCGGCGTCCTCTGTAGGACCCTCTTCCAACGCAGTTCCCATGACAAGCCGAGGAAGCAAAGACAAGGAACGGACCGGCAGCGCCAGCAGCGCTGTCGAGGAGGAATCATTCAGTCGTCAAGTGGAGTGGGTGGTTGGGCACGCTCTTCACGGTCTGCGTGTGTGGCCAGATGGCCCTATCTACGGCAGTGAGGCAGGGTTCTCCTGGCCTCATGGATGCGCTCTGACGGCTACGCCCAAGCTCGTTTCCAAGTACCGCAAGAAGCTCCGCTCGATTGCCTTCGTCGATCTTGCTCCGCTCATTGCCGCTGGAGCTGCTGCCTGCACGCCGTCGGCGCTAGCTGAGGCCGTGGTTGGCGGTGACAGCGCCTTGGGCAATGGTGGGCATGCGGTATTCAGCAACTCCAGCGAGTTCTGCGTCTGCCTCATGACATATGGCGAGCTGGTCGACGGCCATCCGCTGGTGACTGCGCTTGCTCGTCGCGGTTGCACGCTCCTCTTCGTACCGCAGTCTCACATCAAGGAGGTCGCCGAACGGTTAGCCAAGCTCAGCGACGTGCTTCGGGGCACGCCACGCATGCGACCTGGACCTGGTATCGCTTTGCCTACGCTGCCGCAAATGTTGCTCGCTGCCATGTCCGGCTTCCATGAAGAGTTCCTCTTGCCGATCGCCATCATCAATCCTCCACCCTCCCCGGGCTCATCAGCACCTTTTCCCTTGGTCAAGTGATGCGCCCTACAGTTTTTCTTCAGCGTATGAGACGCTATCGTATGTATTAAAGTACCACCATTCATGACTTGCTATCAGCCCTGCATCAGAGCAAGACAGCCATCAAGAGAGAGCTGTATTTCCGTGCACAGATCTAGGAAAGTCAAAAGTAGAGGCAATCTCACAGCATCATTATCATCGTCATTGTCATCGAGAAAGGACGCATGATCCACCTAGTCCTGATTCCCGGAGCTGGTAAATAATTAAGATTCCAATGGTGACGTCACGAAATAATAACTCCGTCCTCCACTGCCCACAACCACAACCACAACCACACACAGAGGATGGAGACGGTGGGTCGGGACCACTCGCAGCGGACTATGCTGCGACGGCTGACTGCCGCATCTGTGAGCGGGGCCGCCCTGCTCTTCGTCTTCCTCAGCATCATGATTTCGATTTCCCCCTCGTGTGCCACCGTCCGACGAGCGGTTGGGGTCGACCTCGTCGCTTCGTGGGACGCCACCCCGCTCCATCTTGAGGCCGCGTACGTAGTCGCCCTCTTCATCCTTTTTTTCCCTCCAAGTCGCGTCATTTCAAAACAATATTTGTTCTATTTTTATTTTTTATTTATTATGACTTACTATTATTTGTTTTTTAAAATAAAATAAAAATGGTATCTGACGTTGTGGTGGCTGATCTGATCTATATACACAGGGAATACTTTGCCCAAAGGGATGTGGCGCAGTTTTGGGCGCTCGTGGACCACCTCCAGGGCGTGGAGAACGTGACGGAGGAGGCGCTCCACACACGCGCGATGGAGCACGCCACTGCCACGCTCTCGGCGACGGACCGCCGGATGCTGCACTTTGCTCTGCTGATGCGGTATTACAGCCCCAAGGTGCGGCGCTGAAGGAGACAGACATGACGACGTTCAGCACGAGCGGTGGATGATATCAGTAAAGGACAGAGACACTGACACTACAATTGCAGGTCGAGATGTTCCGGCAGTACGCCCGAGAGGCTCGCGCACAGGCCTCGCAATGCACGAGCGATGCCTGGGTACATGCCAGCACGAAGGTCTTGTGCACGCCTGAAGAGCTTCTGCAGTTCCTTGAGAATCCTACCGACAGGTACGATTGCGCACACAACATTGATAAAAGTTGCTTGATGAATGGATGGCAGCTGACTTGAACCCTAGTGGATCATCGACTGAGACTGGGGCTGGATTGGTTTTCGCCGAACTTGAGCACCTCTATCCGAACAAGGCCCCTGCAACTGCGCCTCTAGTAGTGCTCTATGGCCAGATCGGCTCTCCCTCTTTTGCGGCGTTCCATCGCCTTCTTCGGTAAGTCCACCGCACAAGATTGTGCGAAAGTGCTTAAAGTCTTATAACGATGTTTTCTGATTACTCCAGCGATGCTGCTAATGCCTCTACCATTCGGTACGCAGTCCGCCACTACACTCCGGCTGAGCCGACAAAGCGACTGATGAATCTTCAAGGTTTTCCTTTCCCTTCTTACGTTGTTCTTTGGCCAAGATCTCACACACAGTATGCAACAATCAGGTTATGGCGTGGAATTGGCCATCAAGTCTACTGAATACAAAGTCATTGATGACAACGTGCCTAAGGAACAGCAAGATGCTAGCCAGCTTTTGCAGTCTTCACAAGATGAGGACACCGAGGTATGAAACGAGCTCAAAATGAACTATATGTGAGCTGCTGGTTGCGCTCACACGTCCGTGATCCCCACTAGATTGAAGGATTTGTATTTAGCAAGCTAAAGCAACGTAAACCTGAGCTTTTACGAGAACTGGACGCTTTCAAGGAACACTTGGAAATGGTCTCTCAGCAAAATGAGAACCTCAAGCAACTGCGTGCCTGGCAGATCAAGGGTTCATCTTTTTTTCTTAATGATGCTGACAGCTGTGAATTAATCCTTTTGGCTACGATAGATCTCGGTCTTCAGGCTTCCCAGCGAATCATCACTGCTAGCGAACCACTTAAGTTGCTGCGTGATATCTCTCAAAACTTTCCCTCCATCGCTAACTCACTGGCAAGGTCCGAAATCCTACCTTCAATTGTCCTCATAACGTTCTTACACTCTTCGTTATGGCGTGTGGCCACAGGCTCCGGACTGATGATGACGTTATCTCTGCCATTACCGCAAATCAGGAAGTGCTCAACAGCAACCACCTTGGTGATGTCATCTATGTACATGGCAACGTCATACCGATCACTTCGCTGAATCCATTTGAGTAAGACTTTTTTTTAACCTACTACGCCATTGCGGTTCGCTTTAACTGATCAGTTCTTATGTACAGCCTCTTTGATTTCATCAAGAAGGAGATTGGTCAGATCGACGCCCTCAGTGGTTTTGGACTTAATAGGTTGGATGTCAACAAACTTTTGTCGCTGGTGCCGGCCAAACCCACCATCCGCTTCGATCTGCGGGATCGCGAGCCTCGGGCTGGAAGTGACAGTACGGAGTAGTTTTCTTTGTTGAACTCGTATTCTTTTCTGACAAAAATGATCGTTAAATCGCAGCTACGGACGATCCTAATAACGTGAATGGCGTCATTTACTTCGCCAACAATCTCGAGAAGGATGAGATGTACCAAAGCTGGCCCGAGCTCAGAGCGGTACAGCCCTGTCAATCCATGTAGTAGTAGCCTTACTAAGCCTTTCGTGGCAACTGCAGCTGCTTCAACCCCTGTTCCCTGGTCAACTACATTACGTCAAGAGGAACGTTCAGACCTTGATTATCGTTATCGATCCCACCACGATCCAGGGTATAAGCCTGGCAGCAAACTTTATGCAAATGGTATGTAGAATAGAGATGTACGAAGTATAAATGCCGTTCGGATGATGATTTCATTCCTTCCATCATGTAGATTGACCAGGGCCTTCCATTCCGCGTGGGTTTCGTTTTTTCATTTGATGCCGGTCAAGACCAAGTCTGGAGCCGATCATCGCAGGACCTCACTAAGCTGGCAGAGGTACACAGTAACTGACTGCATCCGCCAGTTCTCATTCCATCGTCTTTCTTAGGGTGACTTCGATTTGCATGGAGGAACTACAGCCGACAAGACACCAATTTCATACAGCGAGTCCTTAGCATTCATCAAGACCTTCTTGTTCATCAAAGAGAAGACGGACACGGCGAATGCTCTAAAATTACTAAGTGAGGTATGTTCAACGACTCCACACTCTATTGTGATTTTTCAAAATGGATAACGTGGGTTAACTGCGTAAACAGCTTAAACACGGAGATGATTCTGAGGTCGATTTGAGTCAGTCATCGCTTTGGCGCGCCTGCTCTTCTTTGCTTCAGCGGAAGGGTAACTACGCCCCTAAGGACGAGGTAATGAGTCATAGCCGGGTTGGTTAACTCGATTCAGGCTAACTTTTAACTCTTCAGTGGACCGAAGCGATCAAAAGTGACAAGTACGACGATCAGATCCGCTCTATGAAGCAGTACCTCATGGATAAGGGAGTCAAGATTGCCAATAAGGGTGAACAGTACATGTTCATCAATGGCAAATTGTACCACGTCCCGGCTAATGGAGTGTTGGGTTACTTGGTTCGTGATTCTTGCTCTTCCTTGTACGGGAAATCGACAGCTCACTATTTCTTCATTCACAGTTACAAGAGCTCATCCTGCAAGAGACCTGGTATGGTTATGCTCCCTTCCAGGAAGCCATTTATAAAGGAGAATTGACTGGAGGTACGAGTGTGAAGATATTATTAGTTCGTTTTCACTGACCCTAATGCATCGCCTCTGCAGTAACCGACCTGTGGTCGTGGATTCTTGAGAGATCGCAGCCTGTGTTTACTCGGTTTTCATCTAGCCTGCTCTCGTCCTTGGGCAGGGGTGAAGATAACCCAGAACGCACTGCCGAAACGTGGGTGTCGCTCGCCGAGCACAAAGAACTTCTTTCTCCGCACACGGCTTACCTTAGCTATCCGGGCACCGAGTTCGCCCTAAAGGAATTCACTCATCTTGTCGTTGGTGATCTGTCCACCCGCCCAGGGCTGACACAAGCCCTGGAGGCAATTCTTCGCCTTACGGAGAGCCAAAAGGTACCAACCTGCACTAAGTAGCAACTGCGGCTCCCAATGCATAACAACTTCCACAGGATAAAGTCCGAGTTGGATTCCTGCACAATCTGGTTCAGAATTCCAATCAGGTCGCTCCCGAGCAAAGGGAACACCAACTGCTCATTCCTCGCGCTATTCATGCTGCTCTCACTTCAGGTTTCATTCCTTCATTATCTTAGCCACTACAGTGGTGATGGCTAACTCACCCATCACAGGAAAAACACTGAAGCGGGTCTTCCCATTTGTTGTTCGTCTGCTGGCGAAGGCGCTTTCTGTTGGCCCCGAGAACATAGCAAATAAGGATATCGAAGAACTGGCTACTGCCGTGGAGCTGAAGGACTTCTCTGGAATCATGTCTAAATTCACCGATCAGGCCTACGCTCTCTTTGATCGTGATCGTAACCTGGCCTCTACAGTCCTTGGGCTGCTGCCAGGCCAGCGCGCGCTTCTTACGAACGGCAAGGTACTCATTGCTGACTGTTCATGCTGATGAGTAGACAATTAATGACCTTCTTCCCTAGCTTCATCGGTTCGCCGATGATACAATTATGAGCCTTCCCGAGATCCAACAAACAGAGATACACGAGGGACTGGTGCGAGTGGATTCGATCAAGGAAGTGCTGGACACTGTCTCAGAGCACCAGGGCATCGATCCTGATGACCTCACTAGGTAATCATCTAGTTTTCACGTACGCTCTCAATACCTTTTCTGATCATTTCTCTATACTACAGTGAGTATTACAGCAATGAATTGGCATCTGTAGTGTCCATTCTAGCTGCCAGTTCCACTTCTTCCAGCACAAACAAGAAGAACTTGCCATCTCTCACACCGTATGCCTGCTCCGAATCGGTTATATTTCCTTCTTACAAGCTCCTAACTTTGATATAACAGATCGTTTGTCGTGGGCGAGAAGGAAAATCCAACGCTAGTACTAACGGCCGTGATCAACCCTCTTTCCAAGGCTGCGCAGAAGCTAGCCCCGCTTCTAATAGTACGTTCGATATACGGTTCTGCAATGTATGATTTGGCGCTAACGTATTGGCTAAGGTCCTTACTGAGCACTTGGGCGTCCAAGCGCGAGTTGTGCTCAATCCGCAGCGCGATATTAGCGAACTGCCACTGAAGAGCTTCTACCGCTACGTCCTGCAAGATGAGTTGATCTTTGATCCTGAAGGACGGTGCGGGATGACGTTACAACCGTTGGTCCCACAGTGTAGCTAACGTAGTTCATCATAGGTTGTCGAGAGAGGGCGCAGCAGTATTCAGCAATTTGCCTACATCGCTTCTGCTTTCCTTGAGCATGGATACTCCGCACACCTGGCTTGTGCAGGCTGTTCGGTGCGTCTATGATCTTGACAACATACTTCTAAAGGATATGGGCAAGGACAGCTATCTCTCTGCTACCTACGAACTGGAACACATCCTTTATGAAGGTACCGGTAGCTTAGAATGCAATCCTGTGGCAGTTGTTGACCCTTGTCATGGGTGAATGTAGGTCAATGTGTGGATGAGGCCAATAGAGGTTCGCCTGCCGTGGGCCAGCAGATCAATTTGGGCACACAGACGCAACCGCATATTACGGATACCACCGTAATGGCCAATCTGGGCTACTTCCAGCTGAAAGCGAATCCAGGACTCTGGCAGATCTCGCTGGGCAAGCGTTTTGGTGATGACGAACAGAAGAAGCCGTATCAGCTCCTCGACCCTCAGTCTGGTAATCCTATTCGCAGCCTCCCAGTTAAGATTTCTAGCTTCAGCGAGGATAGCACCTTCCTTCGGGTATGTACTTACGGAAACCAAATCCTGCTGCGACATGCTTTTGTCTGACGCCTTGTTGTTCCTCGAATTATAGGTGAAACAGGCTCCAGTGCAAAAGGTGGAAGAGGACGATGACGATGATGACGATGAAGAAATTGATGTTAATAGTGACTACTTCTGGGATCAAGTTCTGAAGTTATTCGATTCTGAGGAGGAAAGCCAGGATCAGGAAACAAAGGTATCTCTTGTCAATGATGGAAGAAGAAAGGTCAAGCTGTTCTTTCTAAGAGCCTCAATTCGACCAGGACGAAACAATCCACATTTTCTCAGTGGCTTCGGGTCATCTTTATGAGCGATTCCTCAAGATCATGATGCTCACTGTACTCAAGAATACTAAGTCCCCAGTCAAATTTTGGTTCCTGGAGAACTACCTCTCACCCAAGTTCAAGGTACAAGGGACTGAAAAGAGAAGAAACACTAGACATGTACTTACAAATGTACACTTGCAGGAATTTGCACCTGAGTTCAGCAAGGCCTACAACACAAGTATTGAGCTGGTTACTTATCAGTGGCCCAGCTGGCTGCACCATGAGGTTGAAAAGCAGCGCGTTATCTGGGGTTACAAAATCCTCTTCCTCGATGTACTGTTCCCAATGGACCTGAAGAAGGTCATCTTCGTCGATGCCGATCAGGTACGATACTACTTAATACCTTGCTGCCTGAATTATCCGCACCAACCTTGAATTCTCGCTGTACAGATCGTACGTACCGATCTGAGGGAGTTGTACGACATGGATCTTAAAGGTGCCCCATTGGCCTACACGCCGTTCTGCAACAGCCGCAAGGAGATGGATGGCTTCCGCTTCTGGAAGTCAGGCTTCTGGAAGAACCACCTGAGGAGCCGTCCGTATCACATCTCTGCTCTCTACGTTATCGACCTCAAGCGATTCAGGTTAGCCGCCCATATCAAGATTACCTGACACAGTCTACTAATAGGTTTTACGTCCACAGAGAGATGGGTGCAGGTGATACCATCCGTGCGACGTACCAACAACTCTCGCGTGATAAGGACTCGCTTGCCAACTTGGATCAGGACCTGCCGAACTACCTTCAAGAGCGCGTGCCTATTTTCTCCCTGCCCCAGGAGTGGCTCTGGTGTGAGACCTGGTGCGATGATGAATCCAAGCCTCGTGCAAAGACAATCGACTTGGTTCTTCCCCTTCTCTTCTTCCTTTGATTCTTCTTTGTACTGATTGCTGATACTTGCTCTGGTGCAGTGCAATAATCCTCTCACCAAAACGCCGAAGCTGGAAAACGCCTACCGTATTATCCCCGACTGGCGCGACCTGGATGAAGAGATCAAGTCCTTCGAAGAACGCATCCACAACCAGCGCTCCTCGCAGACGAACCTGTCCACTGCTGTGGCCACTGACAACGCCGTCGAGACTGCTCTCCCAGCACCGGACGTTATCAACAACCCTGACATCATCGCTTGATCATTCTCTCATTATTTATTCTCATCCGCCAAATGAACTCTACGTAGGTTTCCTGAGGAAGGCAAGCAGGAGGGCAAAACTTTAGTTACATATGAATATCACTCTGCCTTCTTAACTGGCGCAGGAGCGTGCGAAACGCTGTAGAGGAATGTGCCAACAAAGACGGCAATGGAGGCGATCCAGTGTGTCGTGGTGAAGGTGTTGCTGAAGTAAAATACTGATACGGCCAGCGATACGAACTTGCGCACTGCAATGACGAGGTTGGTGGTGAGAGGTGTGACATTGCCGGTGAGCATGAAAACGCCGCTGATGCAGATGTACTGCGTCACTACGTTGGCGATGAGGTGCAACCATATGGTAGGCACTGGACCGAAACCCACAACCTCTGTCGTGGGGAGGGTCGACCACAGCCTCGCGTGGTGCATGATGTCCGGCCATACGAGGATGAAAAACGGCAGAGCCAAAGCATGCTGCATCAAGAGAAAGATGTTACAATTTCAAGGCTAGTGAGTAGGAAGCAAAAGATCTTACCGAGTAGAACTGGGTCTCCCGATAGGGCTTCTTGGCGGCCGAATTGCCGTACTGTCGATAGACATAAGTTTGATAAAAGCCGAGTACAGATGATAGAACGAGCGAAACGAAGAGCATCGCTACGCCTACTGTCCATGTCCACACTTCGAAGGGGCCCGATACATACGCTGGAGCCTAATCACAATCATTCTAAGAATCAACAGCGCGATTCAAAGGCTTTGATCGATACCTCTTTAGCCTGCGCCGATGCCATTGTGGCCGCGAAGATACCACAGCTTACGATTAAAACCGCCACGTACTGGCCCCACGAATAGCTGTAAACATATTCAGAATGCTGTTAGTGTCGCGCAAACGAAGCTTGAGGAAGGATGGAGGTACACTTCTTTGAAAAAGACTCGGCCGATTATCGCGGTAGCGATCAGAGAACCTGATCGGAAGACCATATGAAGTGGCAGTGCGATTTGAAAGCCTAGAGCTGCGTTGTTGAGAGTGGACACTGTGAAGAAGATGGCCACCATGGCAAGGTAGTGCGCGATCGGGATGCATCGCTCACGCAAGTGCGGCAACCACCGCATTGAAGCCTGCTCGCCCTGCTTCCGCTTGGTCAGCTCCTTGGTCGGCCACTCCAAGTGCATATACAGTCCTTCGAGCGCAATGAACACGAACTGTGAGAATGTCACGATGTTGCCTGCCGTCGGATCCGCTCTGTGGAACCGTAAGTGTTAATTTTATTCTCATTTTATTATTTTTATTTATTTAAATTATTTTCTTTCCCAAAAATATAAAATAATTTAAAATAATTATTTTAAATTATTAGATCGTTTTTGTACCTAATTATAAATTCGAGAGAAATGTTGTTGAGGCAGCATCCGAACATGACGAGGCCGATCCCCAAGAGGGTGGCGGTGCTGGGAAGACCCACCATCTCGTGTAGTGCACTCACAAAGTCCTTCTCGCGGGATGATGCGTCTTTACCCTCCTTCCGGTCCAATGTGTCCGATGCGGCGGCAGTCCCCTGTAGACCAACGTCGGACAACGATGAGGTTGTTCCTGTTGTAGACGGTGACGACGATGCTTTGATGTCTTCTTCTTCGATGACTCCCTGGCCGCTTCCTCCGCCCAAATGATTATTACCTTCCCCGATCGGCTTCCTTGGCGATAGCGCTGTGGATGTTGAAGAAGATGGGCCCGGGATTTGACGCGAATGCTGAAGATCGATGAGGATGTCGTCTCGGCCCTCTCCCTCCTTGCTGTGTTCCCCACGCTGGTCCCCGACGTCGCCCTCCACCTTGGTGGTCGTGTACAGACACTCACGCGCAAGCTCCCGAGAGTGATCAGGCCTCTCTTCTTCTGCCAACACGCGGGTATTAAGAAGGCGCTTGACGTCCGTAGCCGAGACTTTCCGTTACTTTCTAAGGTGGCGGTACACGTCACGAAATACGTTAAATTCTTGAGTAAAGAACGAAAACGAAAGTCTCTCTTTTCTCTTTCCTCGCGCGGCAAGAAAAGAGAGTCAGTCGGACAGGAACGAGAGGGAGATAACAATGGGTAATTCGCTCAAACGGGCGCTTATGGGGCGTAAGAAGGTGAGGGTTCTCATGTTGGGCCTCGACAACGCTGGCAAGACAAGTACACGCTTTCGACCCCCTTTTCTCTTCATTTTTTTTTGTGGGCACTGGAAAGGGGACGCAGGTCTAACTCCGGTAACTGGATAGCGATCGTGCACAGCCTCAAGGGAGAAGAGGGATTTGAGAGCATTCCTACGGTCGGTTTCAACGTGGAGCAGATCAAGCTGAAGAACCTTGCCCTGAATGTGTGGGTGCGTTATTCACAGCTGCTCCTTGTTTCTCCCCCTCTGTCGAAGCACTAAACTGCCACTATCTCTAGGACGTTGGTGGTCAGGATAGGATACGACCACTCTGGCGGCACTACTTTGTTGGAACAGGTGTGTTGGACTTGATGAAGTGCTTGACACCGATGTAACCTTTCTCATTTTGTGTGACAGATGCTCTGATCTTCGTTGTGGATTCGAGCGACTTGAGTCGCATGGAGGATGCCAAGGCTGAGTTCTTGAGGGTGGTGGATGACGCCGAGATCAAGGAGGCAGCTGTGCTTGTCTTTGCAAACAAGAGCGATGTTCCCAAGGCGGCGTCTAGCGCTGAGGTAGCACAGCTCCTGGACCTACACCAGCTGGCTAAAGACGGCCGAGCGGTACATGTGCAGAGCACATGCGGCCGCACAGGTGAGGGACTCTCCGATGGCATTGAGTGGCTTACCGAGCAACTGCTCGCGAAGGGGAAGAGTAAGGGTAAGAAAAAGGAGTAGAGTTCTCTATCAGCAATCCCTGTACAGCCCCTGTTCATTCCTCATATACACTCCTTGACCGGGACGACGAAGGCTGATGGATCACGATGTGTCGACGCTTTCCCTTTTTCATATTTTTGGATTTACATTTAATATCTTATAATCAATAATCATCGTTTCCCTCGGCTTCATTGCCGTCACTGTAGGTCATGCCTTCATCAGACGTGTGGGCAGTGACCCCTTCTACAGAGTGGATCAGCATGACGCAATGAAGGTGAAGACGCGTTGTACCTTCTTCTTCTTCTGTTCTTGAACAGAAGTGGCAGCTGCTTCAGCCGCAGCCAGTTGGAGCGGCCAGGCGGTTTGCTTCTTCTGCCGCTTCAGGGCTTTCCTCTCTGCTTGATCAAGAGGGATCTTGTTGGATTCAGCATGGGCGGCCGCCCTACTTGCTCCTGCTCATTCCTACGGTTGACTGGTGCGACTCTGGCGATCTCGTACTGAAGCAGACAAACCTTGCGGTCGGCCTTTGGTCTATTCTTGCTTTCTTTCTGTCAACACCACCATGGGACTCAGATAACCATGAAATTCCTCATCAAGTACAACCCCTTCACCTGGAGCGGCACAGAAGGAACATTCAACTCACAAGGGCCAAGCGATATGCCCTGTGCAGGAGTGTGATACCTTTTTGACGAGAGATAGCCCTGGTTGATTTGGCGCCATTCCCCATGGCAGGGGAGGGAGCACCAGCAGTGGCCAGGTGATCCGCAACAGTAGAGGGCATAGATACAACCACACAAAGAGGGGATCCTATCAGAGTCTTGTCGAAAAAGGACATCATGCTGAGTTGAAATCCAAACAGCTGGTGACACGTGAGATCTTCTGAGAAAGGTCTTCACATTCATACCCACCATGAGGAATGGCGTTCACGCTGATGTGAGTGCTGGAATTGTTTCAAAAATTCGAAACACTTTCAAATTGATCTGGTGAATTTCTTGAAATAACAAACCTGAAAAAGTTCAACATTAATGTTGCGAACATGTAACGTTCCATTCCCTTCAACCGGTTCTTATCCAACACACTTACCAGAGAAGAAAGAGAGTGAGGTGAGGTCAGAACGACCACAAAGGGGTTCCTTCTTCTTCTAGTTCATCAGCAACTCAATTTTCCAGACCGAGTATGAACCTGAGCGCACAGGTGGTGGGCACGGGAGCCGAGGGCCACGCTGCCTCGGTGTTCGTGAGCACCGCGCGGGGCGGTGTGCTCTTCAACGTGGGCGAAGGCACCCAGCGCCTCGCCGGCGAGCACGGCCTGCGCCTGTCCCGCTCACTCAACGCCATCTGTCTCACCCGACTTTCTTGGCACTTTATTGGTGGGCTTCAAGGTATATTTTCCTTTTTAAACTTTTTAATATTTCCATTTTAGAGTAAAAAGAAATAAAAATAATTATTTAATAGATGATTGGTAACCAATTTTAATTGTGGGATACAACAGATGTCTTGGCTCGATGTAAACCTCCTCGCGGAGAGCTCAGTATGCCGATAATCGGACCGCCGAATCTGTCACAGATGATGCTGATGACGGGCTACTTCATCTGGAGTCCCCGCATCATCATGAACCTACGCGAAGTGGCACCCGACCACCAGCCAGTTCTGGAGACTGCCGATCTAAGCGTGCAGCCCGTCGTGCTGTTGCCATCGGGTGTGTAGCTTCGAATGCATTCGGTTCGGCACTTGTGTTAATGTTGGCTGATCTCTCATGATGGCAGCAGGAGCAGATGAAATCAAGTGCTCCGGTAGGGACGTGCAAATTGTGCTCCAGTTTTGGTCTTGGCCGAAACGGCGAGCATGTGTTCCTGTTCCTGCCACAGTGTGCTATATCTGCCGAACTGCGGATAAGCTGGGCAAGTTCGATGCTAAGAAAGCCGCCGAGTTGGGTGTGAAAGGCTCGCTCTGTCGTCTCCTCGTTCAGGGTCATTCGGTAGTTACTCCTGACGGCCGGACAGTACGACCTGAGGAAGTGATTTCCGAACCCATTCCAGGTACTTCATCCGAGAACCGCTGCCCTGCCGACAGTTGATGACCTGATCTTACTTGATTCAGGCGCAATGATATGGGTGATCGATTGTCCCTCAATGGAATTCGTAAGCTCTCTCACGAAGAATCCTCAATTCAACTCAACCGCTGGCGCCAAGCACGGCGTACCCGCGTGCATCTTCCACATTACACCCAATGATGTACTTGGTTCGGATGAGTATGCGCGCTGGATGCACAACTTTCCACCAAGCACACAGCATGTGATTCTGAACAAGGAAGCATGTCCGCCGCGTATGCTTCACATCAAGGCAGCAGAGCAGCAAGCCTATTTGAACCACATTGATCGACAGTTCTTTCCGCTCCCTCACCATTCCGTTGTACCGCTCTTTCCACATCCGAGCATGATCCCTCAGCACGCAGTGACGGGTAAGCCAGCTAGCTTCTTTTATTCGACCCTCTCTGCTCAATATAACTTGGCTCCTACAGGCGACAATCTTCTCAAGTTCTACTCGCTTGCCCGTCGAGGGGAACAGGATCACGGCATTGATAAATCGACGCTTCCGGAGCCTCGTATAGTTGATTCAGCCGAAATCAGCGCTATCTTCAACGAAGCCCTCCGTCAATATCAAGCTCTAACTGACGCCCTTGATAATAGCAAGGATAAGGTTGTGCCCGAGGTGTCAGAGTGCGTGGAGGATCTGCGAATTACGATCAACGAGGCTGTGGATCGTGGACTCTGCACTGTCTACGCCACCGGCAAGTCATTTGCTGCGCAGGAATGGTACAATTGTCGTACGTGCAATATGGACAATGGATACGGCTGCTGTGTGGTGTGCTCTACCTCTTGCCACGCGGGACATGATCTAGTAGCTCGAGGTACCTAACTGTGAAGTGTCTGTATGGAATTGCATCTAAGCTCTCAATTCAGGTTCATCGGAAGGATTCTACTGTGATTGCGGAAGCTCTTCTTATGATACAGTACCATGGAGTCATCAGAGAGGTGAGGTACAACGCTGGGTCTGTCGCGCCGTCAATGGTCTCCCAGCCAAGACTATACTGCAGCAGTTCTTCCCCAAGGTACTTTCGCTACTGAGCGTACCTCCGAGGAAGTCGTCTCACAATTGCCCACAGCCATCCTTTAATGTCCTAGATGACTTAGTGGAAGATCAAGTGTCAGAAATCGTTTTCCTCGGCACTGCAGCTGCAATTCCTTCTGGATATCGTAACGGTACGTACTGTAGCTATTGTTGATCGCTCAATGGAGATGGGTGGCTCATATCGAATGTTTCAGTATCGTCAATATACCTGCACTTAGCAGGAGGTGGAATCATCCTTGATGCGGGAGAAGGAACGTACGCTCAACTTCTTCAACGATATGGCCGAGCTGAGATAGACAACATCATTCTTCACCTTAAGTTATGCTTTATCTCCCACATGCACGGCGATCATCTCCTTGGCCTTATCTCTCTGCTCCTTCATCGTGCTGAGCTAGAACATCGCCTTCGCAAGGAATCTAATCATGCCTATAGAGATCCTATAATGTTGGTTGCTCCTTTGGATGTCTACCACATGCTCAGCGATTACAACCAAAGCTGCTTCGGGCCTACGCTGGAGTTTGATTTCGTCGAATGTCGGAACGTACATTACATGGACGCCATCAAGGACCATGCCAAGGGCATCAGGACCACCTGGGCCGACGACGCGTACGAGGTCTTCCGCGCCTCTGGACGAGCCTCTCTTGCACGAGCGTTGGATGCGCTTGGGCTAGCCAAAGTCGAAACGGCGGAGGTCATCCACGCTTGCCTTAGTGAGGCGCGAGCGCATGCCATAGCATTGACTAGCCGTGATGGTTGGAAGATCGTGTACTCGGGTGCGGTAGCTTGCTTCATGTTCTCCTTTTCTCTGTTGCTCACCTTCCCACCATCGCAGGGGACACGTTGCAGCCGTGCCAGGAACTCATTGAGCTGGGCATGGGCGCAACGGTGCTCATTCACGAAGCCTCCTTTGCGCAGGACAAGGCACGTGAGGCCCGCAAGAAGTTCCATTCAACTACCGAAGAGGCCATAGAAGCAGGTAAACAGCTGTGGCGGAACTCTTGCTGTTCGTGTTCCAACCTGAACACCTTCATTTCCAGGAATGAAGATGGGTGCAGCGCGGATATTGTTAACGCACTTCAGCCAGCAGTACGTGCGATGTCTACCGCCTTTCGAGCCTAATGATCGGGCAGCATGGGCCACCGACTTGATGAGTGTCAAGCTCTGCCGACTGCGTCAGCTGCCTCTCGTGGTTGCGCCCATGGCTGCATTCTTCACCGACGAGCAGCAGCGACGGGACGCTGGCGGCGCTGACGAGATCGATGCAGAAGTTGAAGCGTTGGTCGAGGAGCAAGATTGATGGCTTGATTGTGCTCTCGTGAGGGCGCTAAGGGAACGCTTTGTTATACGATAGCACTGAATTACAGACCTGAAAAGTGTAGAGCTCCTCTACTGCAACCCAGGTAGCAGCAGAGAATAGGGAGAACTTACAGGAAGGAGAAGTCTGCTGCTCTAGCCGACGACCCGGGCAGCTTACTGCTTGTCAAAGAGAGTAGAGGGAATATCCGCGAGGGGGATGGTCTTCTTGAGGCCAGCCTTCACGCTGTCTAGGAACTCGCCCATCGCCTTGACAGTGAAGGCGCCACGGAAGGGTGCGTAGCCCTTCTTCTTGGAGCTCATCACAGCGAATGTCGGCAAATCTACGGCAAGATCGAGGGCGCGCTGGAAGCTTGTTGACTTGGTACCATCGACCCACATGATCAGGAAGGCATCACCAGGCTCTCTAGCGGCAGACAAAGCCTCAAGAGTGGCAAGGGCCTTCTGGTGTTCTTCCTCATCCTGGTCCTTTGATGGGACGAATGCCATGGCGCAGATGCGGCGCTGATTCACGCAGTACTTGGCATAATCGGCCTCGGTCTCCAAAGCGTAGAGCTTCTGTTCAAGAGGGACAGGGGTGGCTTCGGCCTGTGTTACACCTTGAGTTAGTATCATTTGCATCCTTGTACACTTAGTTACTACTACTAGCAATCTACCTTCTCCTCGGAATCCGAGCTGCCAGCACTGCTCTTCGCTTTCTTGGCAGTCTTCGGGGCGAAGGAGGACAGGAACTTGTCGATTTGTGGGTATCCGAATTCGCCGTCATACTTGGTGACAGTGTGCGCCTCGTCATTCTTCACAACGATGATAGTAGGGAACGATTCCACACCGTACTTCTCAACTGCAAAAGTAATTCGCGATTAGCCGCAACTCTCGAAGCAAGATCCGGCAAAGACCGGTACCGAGCGCGGTTTCCTTGTCGCTGACCTCAGCAAAGGCGAGCTTGCCCTTGTACTCCATGGAAAGGGCCATGTAGGGAACGCCTGCCTTGGGCTTCTCAGTGAAGAGCACCACCTTAGAGAGGGTGTTATCGGCAAAGAATTCATCGGCGTTCGCTGCAGTGACCTTCTTGATGTTCTTAGCATCGAGCTTGGCCAGCACGGCACTGGCAATGGCCTTGGCCTGGCGTGGGCCCTGGTATTCTTCAGGCGCCTTCTTGCCCGGCGTGAAGATCCTCAAAGTCGGGAAGCCTGGCATGACATCATCAGTTCGATGCACACTCCATACGCTGGAATGGCAGCACACGAGTGTACCCTTAACGTCGTAGCGACCGCAGAGAGGTCTGTTGCTAGCATCATCACAATCTACGGCGACGATGTTGACCATGCCCTTGACTGCCGCAGCGGCCTTCTTGTACTCGGGCGCCAGATTCTTGCAATGCCCACCTGGAATTGCACACAATCAAATTCATTGATGATATGTATTGGGAAGGGATTCAAAAAAAAAAATAATGTGGAATCAAAGGAGGGAGCAAGTTACACCAAGGAGCGAAAAATTCAACCATCGAGGGTCGATTACTCTGAAGGACGAGCGCGTTGAAGGTGGTGTCTGTGGCAAGGATGACCCCATCCTTGGGTCCATACAGTGCCCGAGCTGAGCCCACGAGGGCCAGCAGCACCACGACGACCAGGGAGCAGCAGAGCAGATTGCCGTAGCTCATCTTCTTGTGTTGGGATTGAGAATGGGGCCTCTCTCGTGCCAGCAAGGCCGACAAATGACCAGCAGGTGACGTCACCACGGCAAGGGGAAAACACCGGGAATCAAATGATGACGTCAGCAGCAACCAAAATTATGTCTTTCGGAAACGTTTTCAAATTTTGCCAAAAAGAGCTACAGCAGCGCGAGCCAGTCATCGACTTCAGCAAGGGCCTCTCGAATTGTAAGTCGTTGCTTCGCCTGCCTCGTTGTCATCCTCTCTGCCATATGTAGCAAAGCTTCTCGGTTCACTTTCCTAATTGCTCCACATGATGAGTGGATGGTCAGCCCAAAAAAGATGGCATTTCGTTGCTACCTGATCGATCGGTTGTCCTTCACGAGAGCCTCGATTGTTCGCCCGAGACTGAAGATATCCAATGGTGGTTCAGCTTTGACTGATTCTTGAGGCTCATCTTGTTCCAGGATCTTCACTTCGGGCGCCATGAAGCCACTCGTACCGACGGCGCCAGTTACCGATGTTCCTCTCACATGGGAGAGCCCGAAGTCACACAGGAGGAACTTCTCCGGGCGCCCCGTTGCCACTGAGCGGCTCACAAGAATGTTGGTCGGCTTGATGTCCATGTGGATAATCGATCTCTGCTCGTGCAATACGCTAAGGCACTGCAGCAGTTGCTGCATGAACTGCAAGGTTTCCTTTAAAGTGAGGTCCTCCATGAATGATCCGTCTCGAGGCACGAGTGGGGTGAGCAGCGGAAGAACAAGCACACGGAAGGAGCTCTCTCCCATGCGGCCCGTCGGATTATCCCAAAACGTGTCCAACAGGGGCACCACGCCTGCCATCCACCACCTATGGTTGAGACCATCACGTAACACGTGCGACTATGATTGATAGAAGGAGGCCTTCGTGCCTGGTACGCTGTTGGCGGCAAGATGAATTGAGAGTTCTTGCTCGGAGGTCCATGTGTCTGCAATGATGCGCTTGAATACGACTGGCAGGCCGTCAGTCCTGCGCTTGGCTTGCCATACTGAAGTGCTAGTCGTCTCGAAAAGGAGCTTTAAGTCATGATATCTGGCCGTGCTGCCTGGCAACTTTCGATGAGAAGCGTCAGGCAGGGAAGGCGGCTCGGCCAGAGTGCCCCGATCGAACAGGGGCTGCTCTCGGGTGGCGTCCATCGATTGGGTAGATCCTGTTGCCTCTCTTTTCGTCTTTCCTTTACTAGAGCTGCCTTTAGTGGAGCTGCCAGTTCTCGAGCTCGACTTCTTGCTTGACTTGAAACTGCTAGAGGACTGATTCAAAACACGGTAAATAGGGCATAACGAAAGCCAACGCAAGTCTGCATACCTTCGCCGAAGTGGGGGGAACTCTGGGGCGAAGGGTTCGTGGCGGCTGCGACTGATCGTGTTGGCACTGCTTCGCGAGCAAACTACGAAGAGCAAGCATGCTCCGAATGGTAACTTTCGCATTCCGCAAAGAACAGCTGGCCAAGGGAGTGAGCAGGCAAAAGTCGTCTGAAGGGCTGACGAAGCTCATAGCGTAGATGTTGAGGAGGTGCCCCTCCCAGAGTATACCATAGCAGACTGCCTTACTATCGTGAGCCTGTCTTACGGTCAAGGCTTTGCGCATCAACTTGGCCAGCTTGAGAAAAGCTGCTTTATTTTTGTAGTATTGACCTGTGTGGTCGTAAGAAAAGAAGGGACGAACGTTCAACAGCAGGTGACGTACCCGGCTTAACTTTTTCGGTTTTGTTGGAGGGGTGAGCATCAAAAGGCTTCTCTTCAGCCAAGAGTAGGACTGGAAAAGGCCTTGGGAAGTTGCACTCTTCGGTCATCTCGAGGAACATGTCTGGAATCTTGTAAGCCTTGCTGTCGGGGTCGAAGATAGCTTTTTCGCGTTGGGTTCTTGTTCCAGGTATGTGAGAGAGCAAGCTGTCCATCACGTGTCCCCACATATTCACTCGCCACCAAGTCTCGCTTTTCTGTTCGAGAAGGAGAAGCGGCGTATTGTGGTGAATAGCTGAGACCGCGCCGATCAGATTGAGCCGTGGCAGACCCAGTCCTTTGACCGCTTCATGCATTTGCTGCAGGTCATCAGACATGTCTCGATGCTCCAAAGAGGCAGCAAGGAGTTCGTTGTAACGCGCATCAGTCACCAACTCATGAGCCTTTTCTTCAGCCTTCGCAAATTTTCTTTTGTGGCGAGTAGCAACGTTTTGAAAGATCCCTTTGCCCTCTTCAGTTGCTAGAGTTGTCTCTGTAACAAGTGCAAGTGACGTTGTCAGTGGTTGTTGCTACACTGATCCTGCCGTACAGAATGAGGATGAGTCCGCCTAACGTACCAATATCAATTACAATCTTGCTTTGAATCATGCAGAAGTGGCTACAATCTAAGGCATCGGTTCTCGCACGAGGGGAGAGTCGAGCGAGATCGGACTCATCCAGCAATTCTGTAACATCAATTGGTCATGTCCGAGGAATCAACCGGGAAGTATTGGTACTCACCCGAGAACGGCTCCTCGCCAGGAACAGAGAAAATGCCTACTTCTCGCAGGGCCAGGCCTACTTCTTCTCTCGTATGTTCATGAAGAAGGCCACAGAGAGAATTAACGAGCAATTGGTGCTTTGAAGTTGCTGATACTGTACATCCACGTACGGCTTATTAGTACGCCACCACTGCCGGCACTGTGTGGTGAGAGCAAGCGAATACCTTCACTAACACGGACATGCTGCACCTCGCTATTCTGGTGTGTATTTTTGCTGTTGGCTTCGTCGATCCGCTGCTTCTTCTCTGCCACCTTGTCCTTCTTCTCATTTTCTGTGTCGTCTTCGTCCTGTCCACGACTTCGTTTTTTTCTCCCGCGTTCTGCCTGTTGTAGGCTGTTACTCGTTACCATTGGTCGTGGCGGACACATGAAACAAGGAAAACGTGGCCATACCTGACTGACGCTCTCGGCCTTCTTCATGTTCTACTCGCTTCTTCGACCGAGCGAGAAGAACGAAAAATAGTTTTCTTTTTCAATCTAATTAGATTGGCTCTATGATTCCTAAAGCACAAATAATTAATTTCGTTGGTCTTCTGTCTAATTTCGCATCTCTAGTTACGAACCTTTGGGCAACCAAATGGCCGGTGGGTGCGCCACACAGGCACTGCCGACGCTGCTGTTGTGGCGTCAACGACGTAGAGGGAGAAGGTTGCAGCCAGGTTGCCGGTTTCCCGCCAAAACAAAGAGAATGTCAGGAATTTACATGGAAATTCAGAAAACGAGAGGCAGAGGCCAAAGGAAGTGCAATAATCGCAGAGAAATGGAATCAATTGATCTCTGTTGTTACAGTTAATTAATGATCCTCTGTTACTGATGTGGAAGGCATGGTGCAGTGCATTCCTAAAGAGGGAATTTATCAACTTCCATTAATTGTTGTGCATAGAAGAGGACAACTTGCCTTCTGTCATTGGTGTAGCAGCGAATGTCTCTAATCGCTGTAAGCTCCAGTTGAAATCTGGTGTTTGCTGGCGAATGATGGTCCACAAGAAGGGCGCAAAGAAGCCCTCAGCATTGTTTTCTTCATAGGTGAACTGTACGGGGTACTCTCGTGATTGCCATGTCAATGATCCCCGTTGAATGATCTCCAAAATCACTTCAGGTGTTAACTCTGGCACATCAGCTTGGCTAAGAAGAAATTCAAAATGCTCAAGAACGGCCTGTAGAAAATGAAGATCAGCCAGAGATGTTACAGACAAGATAAAGTCATAACCTGAATATTGTGCAGCAAGGGTGACAGACGTTGATGTCGGGTGTAGGGCGTAAAGAGATTCTTGTCATGAAGCAAGGCGTATGATAACTGGGGATTTGTTCGCAGCGCGTTTGTCAGGCTGGAATTGAGGATTTCTAATACCATCTCCATGCTAGATTCAATGCTGGCCAGAACAATCTGCAACATTAAATCAGGACAAATCCTTATTGCGATAAAGCGACAAGGGAATTTACCTCATCATCAGCGTCAGTCAGGAGAGGAGACGTAGATGACAACGAACGTGGGCTCTTCTCCTCCTCTTCACCTGCAATATACTTAGCTTTCATCAGTTGAAATTACGTGAGGCCATGCCTACCTTTACTCAAGCGTCTACGCAGTGAGCTGTACTTTTTTGAGTACATCTCGAAGAGTTTGATCAGCCGATGAGCGGCGTATGGGTGTAACCCCTCTAGATACATAGACATGTTGCCCAGTGCTGCCAGGCAGTGCACTGGCAAGTATGAGTCCTACAAAATGAACAAAGATTAAAACAGGCCAAAGAATAGTATTGTCAGCCGCATGTACCCGAAGTTTAGTCAAACTCGTCTGTATAACTCGAATAAGCACAATGACTAAGAGGCTCCCTAACGAGATGTCACGTAGAAAACGCTCTTTGCACCATGGCGCTTCTGTTATAACCTGAATAGAGACAAGCAATGAGACTCGTTCCCGAAAAGGAGAGAAGGATGCACCGTACAAGGTGATGCAGATTTTGATTGAAGAGCTTATCCTGCGTGATGATGACCAAACAGATAAGAATGACATAGGCGCGCTGCTCCTTACTCTGATCTTCCACGCCGTAGAGCACTTGCACTAAAGGCAGCAGCTGCAAGAAACCGAATTAGGAAACTTAAGATTCGCAGAGGATAAGATAATCTCCTAATACCAAGGCGTCGATATCGGAACGCGCGAGTAGGTAAGAGAGGAATTGTGAATTAGTATGAATCAACATGTAAAACAGCAATATTTGGTCGTCCTGCATAGCAGTGATCGTCAGTGAAGGTCTGATGCTGCTGAAATGAACGCTGACTCCCGTACATTAAGGCTGAGGGAAAAAGAATCAAAAAGTTCGCTGTATGATAAGCAAAAATGGCCCTCGCCAGAACCAGGCGGTGGTGACTTTACAGATGCATGCTCGTCCTCATCTGTGAGCGGAAAGGCATCAGAAGATGAAGTAATGATTCGTAAAGAAAAGAGGGTTACAGTAGAGGTCGCTGAACGTTGCAAGCTGTCTGCGAAAGGGATTCATCTGGAGTGTAGGAAAATCTGGCGAAGTGTGAATTGTCAATCCTAGCAGCACTAACAGCGATAGCTGACTTAGCGTTCGCGAAGTAGCTTGAAGGAAGAAAGATATCAGCCGCTGTTCACCATTACAAGTTGTGAATTCACCAGTACCTGGATCACGGTTGTGGGAAGACGTATCACTTGTTGCAGACGAAGAACTTGTAAATAAATAAGAATACCACGAACTCAAGGGTGCCAGTAGACCAGCTGCAGTATTCATTAGCCTCTTACTCTTACACTATTGGCAAGTAGTTAGGCGCATACATGTTGCGTTGCCAAGAGAGGATAATAAGTTGGAGTGTGCGGCTGGTGATGGCGGTGTTCGCTGATGGATATAGTTAAGAAGCATTGCTTTGGTGAACATATCAACATGACGATAACGCATGCACGCATCCAGGAATGGATGGTAGTCTTTTCCTGTAATCGAGTCTCAACTTTCAAAGCTATGATTATCTGCTCGAACTGCTGATACCTGATGACCGATGAATTTGAGTAGACATTAAGATAAGCAGGAGCTCTAATGAGCATCTGTAAGCTTCATCAGTGCCAGGCCTACGGCACAAATAACAGTATTAGTGATCGGTGCACTGCAAAGAGTGAACAAATGATTGCTATGTACTGTTTGGCGTAGGAACAGTAGTCAAGGAGTACATTCACTAGCAACCCTGCCGTGTCGCCTGTCATTAAATGACTTTGAGCTCCAATCTCACTCACTGTAAAGGAGAGACTTTATACCTGGTTGCAGTTGCTGTGCCAGAGCTGCAGTATCCAGTGTCTCGATGAAGTGCTTCGCGAACACCCGCACAAGATAAAGACCGTTGAGCAGCGTCGTAGGGTGATTCTCCAGCGAGTCGACTGGTAACAAGCCCGCCTCACTTGCACGTATTGTGTCACCCTCTTCTGATTGCTGCTGCCGTGCTAGAAGTCTCCCTACATACTCGACCAGCTTGTGGAAGTTCCTCGTCTTCGGATTGTTGAGCACTGCACACAACAATAAAAAAATAAAAAATCCCATTAAAATTCATACAGCACTAGCAATTACTATCATTAACTGTAACTCCAATAAAAATAAATTAAATAATATTTATCTCAATTATTAGAATTATTTTAAAAATGTGAATACCCATGTGGTGACACAATTGTCGAGTGGCCTCTTCTACTTGCTCTGGCCGCAGGTGCTGCTTGAGGGGTTGCTGAAACGACAGAAACAAGTGGTGCCACGATGATGCATCTTCCGCGGCAGATTGTGCGTCAGTCGAGGACGAGCCGAGGGCTATCGCGGCAGGCGACGGAAAGGCTTCAGTTCCTGTGAGTCGATCGAGCTGCTCACTGACTTGCCGCACCTCGGGCTTCGACGCATTCGTTCCCATCGATGTGGCTACTGGAAAGGGAGCATAATTCGAATTTCATAAAGACAAAGCAAAAGAATGTAAAAAATTTGTTCATATTATAAATATTTAGCGTAGAGTACAAGCCACAAGGCCTCTCTTCACCCCTTGAAGTGGAAGCGCCGGTTGGAGTTCTCGCTGATGTTCTCAGTGATGAGGAAAATGACATCGGCGTAGAGGTCGTACATGGTCTCCTTGAACTGTTCCCACTTGTACACTGTGGGTTGCGGTTTAGCCTCTTCCACGCAGCTGCTGCCTTCTCTGTGTTGTCAACAGGACATAAGCAATTGCAAGGCCCTGGGTGCTGTTAGGACGTCCACGTACGTAGCAAGAGCAGAGAGCAGTTTTTGCTGTATTCGCTCCTTCTCTTGGCGCAGGAAGAGCTCATTGGCTATGAGTGAGTCACCGCTACCGACAGAGAAGCCCACCAGCACTGGTCCGTACACCAGCTACAGAGAAAAGATCAATCCAAGAGCTCAGTCCAAACCTTGGATCAAGATCAAGAATAGCGTACTCGCAAAGTAGCAATCAACTCAGCAAAGTCTTCGCCACTAACGATAAGATCGCTGCTGCTCTCCTTTTTTGCACGTTGCTCCCGTCGTCGTTCGTAGGAGGAGACTGGTGTTGAGTTACAAGATGAAAGCGAAGAAGAAGCGCTCGCACTCGCACTTATACTCCTTGCCGTGCGCTTGCCATACCCGTTCGCTCCGCCACTGCCATTAACAATTAAACCACTAATGCCACTACCTTCACTATGCTTTCGCCACTGTGTACGTCGCCGCTTTTCCTCCTCGGTTTCGCTTTCAACTTCATCGATGTCGGCCTCGTATTTCTCCTTTTCTTTCGCCTTTCCGCTTAATTCTTCATGTCGTTCACCTAGCTCTCCGTCCGGTGGGATGCAAACGACCAAAACGTCCTGTGCTCGCAATTTAGCCGAACCCACTCGTAGTGCTTGTTCACCTACGGCGATTATATCCTCATCTTCTTTCGCTTCCGTTTCGTTGCAAGTGACATATTCACATTCGGCGTTGAGTTGCGGGTTGCTCTTCGGTCGCAAGACTGGACTAGATCCATGATCTATTGAACCCGTAGAGTAGCGAGACCCAACTGTTTCATCGTCTCCAGCAGATTCCTCGCCAGTTTCAGCCTCCAACAGCTCAGTCCGTGCAGAGCGCGATGCTTTCTGCGCAAACAATTGGAAGAACACTGCACTCGCACTATGTCAGTCCATCGTTATCAATACTTAAACTTGCGAGCCGTACGATGAAGAAGTGCATCCAAAGGTCCCTTAAGAAGAGGCGAAAGACCTAAGGCCAGTTCATGGAAGGAAAGAATGCCATCACCGTCCTTATCGAAGAGCTCATATAGAGCGCGAATACGAGAGTAAGCAACCTGGAGTACAGCTCTAAGTTAGTCCACGCGTCTCGCGGAAATGAAACATAATGAAGATACCTTGCTCCAGTTAGGAGTGATAGAATTAAGTACGAACGGGAAGTCATATAGTTCGAGCCGATTACGTAGAGAAGCAGCGGTCAGAGTGTCGTATTCATTATGAAGTCGCTCAAGCTCATCAACGGAGAAGGAGGTGTGCTGCTGAAGCATGAGTATATCCTTCTTCTTGGAGTGTAACTTCTGTTCTTGGAGAATGGACGCCAGATAGGTTTGTCGCATGGAGGAAAGGTTGTTGGGCGTGAGGAGCGCGTCTCGCTGCGCCTCAAAAGCCGCCTTGAACCAGCTGTCTGGTTCATAGGTCTCGCGCAGTGTCTGCTTGAAGAGATTGACGACATCCTGTGCTGTGTTCAACCTCATAATGGTTGTCTGATTGTAGCAGTCGATTTAATTTTGAAATCAGTACGCACATCAATGAAGAAATAAGGCAACGTCATGTACCTGATGAGTCTTGAAGAGAGCATAAACAAGCAGGAAAAGAATATGAGAGCCGTCGGTGAAGAGGAAGTCCCAGATACGGAGCACCGTCTCAGAAGGAGTAGTATCGGCGAACATGCACATCAACCACTTGGTAGTAAATGAATGTACGGGCACGCCGAGCATGGACAGATGCGAGTAGACTGCAGGCATCCGGGCTCGCACCTAGAAGCAAAGATCAGAATTACCTTAAGCTTGGATTTTTAGGTAAATAAAAAGCGGTAGTCTGTACCAGAGCAGCCAGCACCTGCTGGTCTACAAGAAGGCCAAGCATTGTTGGAGTGAAGTAGTCCACGAGCAGATCTTCAACGATTTTGGAAAGGAGCCAGAACGCGCCCTCCTCGTCCGTCACCAGTAAGAGCATACCCTAAATCGGCATTAAGATATCAACTACATACGCCCAAGGAGAACTGAGGCCGTACAGCAATAAAGTTCATGGATTGGCAGTATCCTAAAGCAGGATTCCACACGGCGTAGGCTGACAGTACACGTGTAAGGGAGGCTCTCGCCTCCTCTTCGCGAAAATATGAATGCGTTGGGAACGTTCGTGCCACATCTCGTTCCACCTCAATGTTATTCGGTTGGTTTAACGCTTGCTGTTGAGGAAAGAGTTGAATATATCCACCTGTAACAGCGAATGAAGAGGCTTTTTACCTGTACTAGATCAGCATAGGTTCGAGCTGACACAGCGGCCTTGACCTCTGCTCCTGAAAGCTTGAACCACAAGCTACGTCGCTTCTCGGGCGGAATACCCACCTAGTCGAATTTCGATTAGCCAGATGCTTAGTTCTTCAGACTTCGAAAGAATAATATGAAGTATACCGTGCGGATCAGTTTCTTGAGATTCAGAGAATCGTTTCGTATCTCCTTTTCAAGATCATTGGAGGCGAGGTACTTGCGCCACTCACGTCGTTGCTGTGGTACTCGCTTATTATAGTATTTAGCTACGAAGCGCTCGTAAAGTTCGGCCTCTTGGCGGGGCACCACGAAGCCATACAGATCTCGCATGATTCCCCGTTCACCATCGGCGTCGTGGATGCTCCATTCTTCCCACTCTTCTGCCTTCTCCGAATCGGCGCGAACGCGGCCACCTGGGTGCGCGCAGAGGAACCTGTAGATTGAAGAGTAGATGAGGATCATAATAACCATATGGGTCTGGATCAGTAAAATACTTGGAGTATCGGGAGCGTAGAGAAAGAACTCGCAGGCGTCGATCTATGCCTGTCCAGGTCTCGGAATCCCCTACTACTTCGCGCTCGATACGCAAGGTACCGTCTGGCGTGGCACGAAGATATTTTCCATAGCAGGAACGGAGGGCGTATTGGTTTTCACCACGATCATCGCCCTTCGACACCCTCTGCAAGAGCCACATCTGACCTTCCGCACCATCGAGCGGGCTGGAAGTCGGTACAATGGCTCCCTGCTCCAACAGGAAAGGAATAGCACTGATCAGTGCTATTGTTTCTGACGTCCAGTCTTTCGTGTATGACTTATACCTCATTGGTTACGCGTCGAGCGAGGCAGATCTTGCCGTCCGGTCTGGCCGTAAGATATTTACCAGTGTAGGAAGTGATGAAGACTTTCCACACCCCACGAGCCTTCTCTCGTCTCAATGATCCAAGGCCAGTACTTCCCACAGCTTTCCGTGCCAGTTCTCTCCATGCACCCCAGCCCTTTCGCTCACGCTTCTGTAGTTGCACGATGAGTCAATATTAATGTTCCAAGAATGTTCGGGGACAACAAAGATACCGAAGCTGGCACAACTGAATCGACCGCGCCTTCAAGAACTGTTGATGAATCGGAAGATGACGGTAAGCCAGCAGCGTCCGTACTGGTCGTTTCATCGCTATGAGCCTCAGATGACCGAAAACGCGAAGTTACTTGAGGCAAACTAGGAGCTTCTGTGCATGTGTATCCCCGTTATGAACAAATCCTTAACAAATCTAAAATTGATCAAAGGTGCTAACTACCTTCGAGGATAGCAACGATATGATCATAGCCCATTTGCATGGCTACTTCAGTTGGCGTTCCAGAGGGTCCCACGAAGTCCTTATCCGCTCCGTACCACAATAGGGTGCGAGCAATCCCTGGAGCATTTCGTCGTATGGCATAAAACAGTGGGGTCTCTCCATATTGATTGCATGCATTCACGTCGGCGTGTGAGCACTATAGCCAGAAAATGACAGTAAGTAGGAAAGATAGCTCATCTTGATGAATAAAACAGATACCTTGATGAGCAAGTCCACTGCGCTTCGTGAGCCCCGTAGTACAGCTTTGTGAAGTGCAGTCTCTCCTTGATAGTTGCCTGTGGAACAACACGTTGACTTAAGAATCTATCTTAATGTACATGCAAAGCAACAAGAAGGGCAGTACGCGTATTAACGTTCACCCCAGTCAGCATCCGAAGCAAAACTCTGATATACAAGGGATCATCTTCTTCAGATTCTTCGTCCTTCTTAAATGAAAGGTGATTATTTGAGCCCTAAACGAACATAAAACAGGCTAATATTAGCTTTTCCTCAGAAGCACAGAAGCAGCTTCACATACCTCATCATCCCCATTCTCACCTTCGATTCGGTCATCATCGACATCAGCGTAGAGACCACTTGACGAGTGGGTGAGAGGTGGCCGCGAGGCTACGTAGTGCAGGGCAAGATTGCCATCGTTGGTGGGAATTGAGGGATCAGCTCCGTTCTGGAGTAGTGCTTCACAAACTTCCAAGTGACCCCCCTCGCATGCACAGTGGAGGGCCGTCCATCCGTGATTATCTAGTTGATTGATGTCGATATCCGAACGTCCTTCTCTTCGCTCGTTAAGCAAGTGGGTCACTGTTGCAAGGTCGCCTCGACTGGCTGCCAAATGCAGTGCTGTGCGTCCTCCATGAAATTCATCCTGTTCATTCTTCATCAGCGGAGTGATGCATTCACAATAGTGCAAAAGCGAATCGTGCCATTGACCGAGTTGGGGGATCGACTTCGGTGTCTTGGCGCAACACACTTGATGCTGGGACAAGGCCACGGGCAGCATCATTACGATACTGCTGCCAGAATCGGATGAAGAATGAAATTACGCCGTCCCTTGATAGAGTGGCATGGACCTTCATCTTGTCGCTAGTGGATTGCAAAAGAGCCCAGTCACGCGTAATCTCTTCTTCATTCTTGGCTTTGGCCACGACATAGTTGTTTGCCGCGAGGATGATTCCTGAGAGCAACAATTCAGAACTAGAGTCAGCGCAAATGCCCAGAGGCACGCAAACAACGACAATAACAGCATCAGAAAGCGCTGCAGGCACGCAGTCACTCAGGTATCAGGTTGTAAGTGCATTAATTCCTACGTCAACCAATAACAAGTGCAGAAAACTGAAAACCAAAAATAAATAGGGAATTACGATTATCTAATCATTAACGCCTTTAATAATAAAATTAACAATTATAAATATTAATAAATACTCTTAGTAATATGTTTCATTTTTCTCTATTTAATAAAAAATTATGGTAGTTCCGTACGGAAGCGGTAGGGCCACAGTCCGGTCTTGTGTTTTTGCAGAACAAAGTTGTCGTCCCTCTGCTTCTCCTCCCACCACGAGCTCCCCAAGGAGCTCTCTGCACGAATTGCCATCCAAGAACATTTTAAGTGATTGATCAAATCTTTAATTTATTATGATTAAATTGAAGGTGACTTATATTGCTCATCTCGATCTGAGCAGCACTAAATCGGCGGAAAGATGTTTTGGAAAATTAAAAGGAAAAATGGAGATTCGATGCCTCTTGTCATTTTGGCAATTGACATACCAGGTTTGCAGAGAGGCATGCCTCCTCACCAAAGAGATCGCCCTTCCCGTACACAGAGAGAAACCCAAGGGCCAAGAGAGAAGAGACGACAAAATCAAAATCGTACGTTACGAACTCTCCGCTTTTGGTAGTAGTGCATACTTCACATTTTTGAAGATATATCTGAAATATGTCAGCCAATCAGAAAATTCCATTGCGTTTTGTGCAATTTACTGCTTCTTCTACAATCCGAGGACGACGCTACTGTACAGGGTTGAACAGAGGTGTAGCACAGAGGCGCCTGGCATCTAGACAAAGGAAAGACCTGTAACGTGCTTGTTTCGTCCCTAGAAATCGTGCAGCAACAGGTGTTAGCGAGCGCAGACGCACCGAGGGATAGGAAGAGCATACTGTTTTCTCGTTCTTGCGCAGCCAGGCGAGCACAGCTGGTGTGCCCTTGTTCTGCACTTCTCGTGGCGGAATGACGAGCGGATTGTGAGTAATGTCCATCAGCCTGAGATTTGTGAGATTGCCGAGCTCCCATGGCAAACTGCGCAGCAAAGACATCAGATGCGTCGGAGGGCGATCAAACGATAGAGGTACACGTACTTGGTCATCATGTTGTGTGACATGTCCAACTTAACGAGGGCGTGAAGCTCGCCGATCTCGGAAGGAAGCTCGTGAATCTCGTTCGACTTGATATTGAGCTTGTTCAAAGCAGTCATCAGGGCAATCGTAGGAGGCAGAGTGAGCAAACGATTGCCCGAAACGTTTAGCCTCGTCAGGTTAGTCTGCCATGAAGAGTGAGATCAGATCTTCCCAGAGAACCACAATCACTAACGGAAGATACGTACAAGGGCTCCAATTTCTTCGGGAACAGCTATAAGCATGTTGTTGGCCGCATCGAGTTCCTTGAGGTTATACATAGTCTTGATTTCAGACGGTAGGGTTGCAAGATTGTTCTTGCTAAGGTACAATCGTTCGAGTCGAGTAAGGCGTCCTAGCTCTGGTGGAAGCTGCTCCGTGGAAAGCTGGTTCTGGCGCAGATCAAGCACTTCCAGGTTGGACAAGTTGCCCAGCTCCGCAGGAAGGTGAGTCAGCTTGTTGCCCAAGAGATCGAGTCTGGTGGAAGAAGTCATTCTCAGTCATCACCGCCTTGTGAAAGTCAAGTTCCTTCTGCAACGCACCTCCTCAGTGTGACGAGCTGGCCGATCTCTGACGGGATACGCCCCATTTGAAGGTTATTCCTCAGGTCGAGGTCCGTTAGGCTGGGCAGCGTGCAGACGTCATCGGGCACAGCATCCAGCAGGATGTTGCGCAGACCCAGGTACTCCAATCGGCTCAGCGCGCTAAGAGGGAAGAGGGTCTTTAGCGTGGAATTCTCGTTCACCGAGAAGTTGCGCAGGTTGGCAAGGTAGGCCATCTCCGTGGGCAGATCCTGCAGCTTGTTGCCTGACAAGTCCAGCACCTGTAAAATGTTCATTTTCACCACAATAAAATGGTCACTCAAATTAAATTGTAATTCTTTTTAAATTAATTAATTAATATTTAAAATATATTCAGGGATTATTTGGTGAAATAAAAGAATTGAGTTAGGGTGATTGATGTTTTTGCGTACCTCAAGATTGCGGCAGTTGCCGATCTGGGGCGGGAGGCGGGAGAGGTTGTTGTTGCTGAGATACCATTCCTTGAGTTCGGTGAGATTCCCTATCTCGGGGGCCAGAGCGCGCAGTTTGTTGGCCTCGGCCTTGAAGATGATCAAGGCCCGCAGGTTGCCAAATTCGGGCGGGAAGACCTGGAGGTTGTTGTTGGAGATGTCCAAGTACTGGAGGCGCTCTAGCTGACCCATCTCGGCGGGTAGCTCTTCGAGTTGGTTATTGGAGAGATCCAGCTTCTGCAGATTACGCAGCTTGCCCAGGTTGGGCGTGATGGGCGCGGTGAAGAACAGCTTGTTGCTGCCCAGCCACAGCTCGCGCAGGGTGCCGGCGAGGTCGCCCACGCAGGGGGGCAACTGATTGATGCGGTTGCTGCCGAGATCAAGCACCTCGAGTTTGGGCAGTTTCATCAGTTCGTCAGGGAGAGAGGTGATGTCATTGTCGGCCAGGATGAGCTCCCGGCACTGAAGCTGTCGCACAGACTTGGGGATTTCCGGGATGGCCTGCTTGCGCAGATCGACCACCTCGGCCTTCTTGTATTTTTTCTTCATCAACTCCTTCCCCAGGTCGTTACCCATCTTTGTGTGAGTGTGTTCTCTTTGGTGTCCTCCTTGGTACTGATTGATGTGTGCGACGTCTGCTTTCGAGAGAGGACCCTTGGCCCTGGCCGGTGAAGCGCAAATATTTAAACAATTTATTAAATTCCGGTCATATTCAAAAAGCTTTGCATTCTTGAACCTGCCATTCTTGGAGTGGCTGAGGAGACGGTGGCAGCGCGACAGAAAGCACGGACGAACGCAACTGACGGCCCTTGGTGACTGCCGACCGGGTTTCGGAAACGAGACCGACATTTGAACCAAGAAGAACTGCTAGGTGAAGGACCGCTTGGGGGGAAGTGAAGGAGAGCTCCTTTTTGTGCTTTTGTAGCCACGCGTTGGGCGTGTGTCTCCTTCCTCTTCACTCAAAATCCCAGGAGGTCTCCCCGCACCAAACCTGGGGAGAGTTGACTTTGTGATTACCTATCTCTCTCCTTTGGGGGTAAGTGACTGCCGCGTGTACATCATCCTCAGCCCTTTGGAGAGATGGCCTCGCCTATCACGATCAAGGTGAACGACATGGACGCGACGCGGGCACGGCGGAAGGGGAGCCTGACGGGAGCGGGCGTGACCCTCCAGCCGGGTCAGCGGTCGGCCAAGGAGCGCTCGTCCTCCCTCGATGGCAGCTACGGCCACATCGTGGAGAAGAACAATAACGGCAGCTCCCTTCTGGCCGCCTCGGGCAGCCTCCTCGCAGCCTCCTCGGCCTCCTCCTCCGCCCCGCCTCTCTCGCCGACCACATCACCAGAAATGCTCAAAAAGTCGGCGGTGATGTCCTCCAAGATGGAGAAGAAGGAGAAGAAGGTGAAGGAGAAGAAGTCAAAGAAGGACCTCAAGACAAAGAGCAGGGAGTACAGGGCCACCATACAGGTCCCCTACGCGTTTGGTGGAGGCGGGGCAGAGGACCACATGACGGTGTTACCAAGGGATCGGGTGACTGCCTTCGCCCCGGGACCCATCTCGCAGCTACAATTCTCTACATCGAGCATCCCCACTGTCACGCATCCCGATATACCCGCTCAGCTCGACAAGGTGAAGCCCTGTCCTATTTCTTTTTTACATTTTATATTTTATATTTTAAATATAAAATTGAAAAGCTGCAGAAATGCTAAAATAAATAAACAAATAAATACGGTAATCATTTTACAAGAAATAAGACGACGCAGATCATTCTGACGTGTGTGTTTATGCACAGTTTCTGGTAACGGAGGGTATGGAGACAGTTGATGGCCTCGTGAATCGTCTGCGCATTGAAGACATGAGCGATGTTTGTAGCGATCTATCCACCATTTTTGAGGCGCATGGACAGACACAGCGCCTCATCCAGTGGGCTGTCCGCAAGGAGTTGTCCAACACTAGTACAGCAACTCCCTTCTCGTACCTCGGTGTTGGGCCTACTGACCTGTAATCCCATCAGCGGCATCATCCGAACATACTCTTTTCCGTCAAACTGGAGTGGCAACTTGCTTAGTATCTATCGAGTGTAAGCGAAAGGGCGGCGAGTATCTCGCTTCTCTTCTTCGCCCATTTGTACAGAGGATATGCAACGAACCAAAGTCCATGGAGGTACCAGCTCAATATCCTACCAATGTAATCCACCAGTATTAACATTCCGTTCTCTAAACAGGTAGATCCGCTCCGTTTGCGTGCCTCCTTGTCCGATGAACTCGAACACAACAGACGCAGGCTAGTTGAGGCCTCACAGGATGCACTTGATCTCATTTTTGCATCAGCCAAGTCCTTTCCCGAGGCTCTCAAGCACACTTTTCTCATTGCGTATAACGAGATTATGCTAAGGCTTCCCCACATGAGGTGCTCCTTTACATGTTATGCATTGAAATGTCATGTCGACATTCTTAACTTTATCCTATTCACAGATGGGCGGCGATCTCTAATTTTTATTTCCTACGATTTGTTGCACCAGCGCTGGTGTCACCTAAAGCATCAGGCATCTATGACGGCAACCCATCACCACAAGCGTTGCGCTCATTAATGCTCATTTCCAAAACTCTGTCCAACGCTGCTAACGGTGTAACTTTTGGAGATAAGGTACCACTCAGCTACAGCTTTCCTCATCCAACGTTTTCCTTGACCACAAACTAACACGTGTTACGTTTTGATCTTGACAGGAAAGCTACATGTCGATTATGAATAACGTTATCCTGAACAACCAACCGCGAATGCGCGAATTCCTGGAGAATTTGGTCAGCGTTAATGAAACCATACTCGATGCGCAAGCAGTAACGCTCGGATCATTTCCTCCTCAGTCAGATCTCAACATGGCTCGATGTCGACTGTTAGCTTCGCTTTATTCGCACCGCAGTGCTATACTGCCTACACTCATGACCATCCCAACGCCCGTTCCTGGCTGGACGGCGCCCACTCGCCTAACATCATCGGCGGGTAGCGCTGGCCTGACGAGCAAGTATTCAGGTGAGGAAAAGAGAGAAGAAAAGGACGAAGAACCGACCCTTGGTGAGATGCTGGGCCAATTGCTTGACGCCTACCGAATACATTGTCCTGATTGGGTACTGCTCCGTTCTCATTTCTTAACTACTGTTTTGTCTTAAACGCTATTTATCTATGTAAAGGTATCGGATGAGGATAAGAAAGTTAAGAAACAAATGCAAGACGAGCTGTTGGAACGGTTTGAAGAAGGGATCGGACGTACAATGCGCCCTGTCGAACCGATGGCAGCACCCTCAGGCCAGCTCCTGCGCCTACTCCTGTACGTCTTCTTTTACTATGATGACCATAGGCGTTTTACTCAGGTAGCTTGTTTGACATACTGTAGGGATGTCGAGAAACAGCGTACAAAAGAGCTGGAGGAGGAACTGCGAATTATCAAACTTAAGCTCAACACGGAGACACAAGCAAAGCGCGATCTTCAGCTTCAAATTCTTCGCGGTAACAACGCACCTGCAACCAACGGTGCTCGCTTCTTGCCTCATTTACTTTGGTCGCTTGGCTAAAAGACACGTTATGTCACTGCACTCAGGGCAAACTCCTGGCTGGCTGCGCGAGCGGCAGCGAGTGACGAGCCAATTTGGACAAATGTATGATATGCTCAGCACCTTCCGAAGCCGGATGGTCGAACTCGAACGTCTTGTGCTCAACGGTATTTACCAACCTCTTGGGTTTTGCTTGCAATTGACTCAAGAGCTGGTGCAGAAACGGCTACAGAGGGAGCAGCTAGTCGTTCGAACAGCTCAGGCGACACCGCGGTACGTTTTGTCTTTTCCTCGTTAACTTAGCTTTCGCGACTGATTTGGTCGAAATGGATGGGTAGACTGCCCCCCCAGCTGGAAGCAGCCTAACCAGTCCACGCACCAGAACTGGAAAGGTGAAGGAGTCTAAGTCCAAACGCCGTTCTTGGAATATGAAACTGAACCCTCTTAACACAAACATGTAATTCAACTGGTGCCTTGTACACAATACTCTCTTTGGCCGGCTGAAAGTTTTTGCTGTTTCGAACTCATTTAACGAAATCCAAACATGTTTCGTAAATTATGTTGATTTTGAAATTAATTTATATCAACAAAACGAAGGGAAGCTTGCTGCTCCAAAGTCGAATGGAAGGGGTGGAGAAGGATGGCCAAGCCTCGGCCGAGGAAGAGGCTGCACCGCCACCACAAGCTCCGCCACCGCCGTCGTCACCACCACGACCTCAACGAACCAGGTCCCGCAGGTGGGTGTGGGATGTGGACTATGAGCAGCAGCAGCAACAGCAGCAGCAGATTCTCTCCCCCCTCATCTCGCCTATCACCTCGCCCACCCATTCGCGACGGTCCTCGTCCCTCTCCGTTTCCGATTTTTATCCGATTCAGATGGGCGAACCGCGGCCGTCCATCGAGCTCGAACGCAGCTCGGTGCTCGGCGAAGGCGGGGCCGACTCAGAGGAGGCCTACAACACCTTGACCTGTCTGCGCATGATGAAAGGCGAGCTCGACATCTGGCATGCCGTGCCGCTCCTCAGCAAACACCGCCAACCCATCTTACAAGGTTTGAATATATTTAAGTATTTAATCAAGTTTATTTATAATAAGAAGTTAACTCATTACAAATAAACGTCAAACAAATCCTAATTATTATTCCTCCCAAACATTATTTTTTAACGGAATAGGAACTTGCATGTGGTCACACTAATACATCATTCTCATAGAATTCCTGTGCGGGGAGATGAAGACCTTTCGTGACAGTGAGATCGAGTTCTTCCTCCCGCAGCTATGTAACCTGCTTCTTCACACTGACTCTTTGCCGCTCGAGAGGTACCGCACTCGATGGATACTTGAAAAGAGCAAGCGGATGAGACTGATTTCCTCTTCATCATGATGTGGTCGAATGTAGGTTCTTGCTCGACCTCTGTCGGCGCTCTGTTAATATCTCTCTCCGTATTTATTTTGCCATGAAAGGGTACGATTAGCTCTCAGGTGGGTGTTGTCTTGCTGAACCAACTCTGGCATTCATTAGTGCGCTCGAAGACGATCTGCCCACCACATACCGAAAAGCTAAGTATCTAAGTAAGCGAGTTCTGCACATCGTGGGACCCTCGGCCGGTACGGAGAACTCAATCTGGTAGAAGCAACTAGTACTAACATTCCATGCAGATAAGGTAATACAAAGGTTTTGGGATGATGAGCTCACCATGATCAAGGGCCTGACGCGTTTGGCCTCTTCTCTTTATGATATCCCTAAAGATAAACAAAACGCTGTGCTACGAACAACGCTCCATCAAATCAATTGTCGATTACCAGTTGGTCTTTATCTGCCCATCTTTAAGTACGATCTGCTTACGTGTTCTATTCACAAATGTGTGCTGATCGGTCATGTAACGAGCAGGTTAAATGACACCTACAACTACATTGTTAATATCGTGGCAGAAGATGCCTTCTGCCTTGGGACGAAGGCACGAGTACCTTATATGTTGTTCGCTGAGACAGTTCGGGTGCCTGGGGTCATGTTTTCTACTATGGAGGAGAAGCTCAAACAGATCCAATCTGAAAATCAAATGGCCGTCCGACCTATTCCCTCACAACAACCGTTTGCACGCAATACTCATGTACACGCACGGCCTTGAACTCTGCATGAGCTTGCCATTAACTGCAACCGTTTAACAGGTACCTCAGACTCCAGCTTTTCAAGCAGTAATGGGCATGCTCAAGGAGATCAACGAGCATACTGTGACCAGCCTTCTTCAACAAGCCCTGAACATCTCTGGCGATATACCTATCCGTCGCAGGTCGCTTTCTTCCGCTACTGCCTCTATTCCCTCTGCACCCACATCTCCTGCCGGACTCCTCCGATCATCAGGTGAGCATTCGACTCAATCAAAAACCCAACCTTCATCACCCGAGCTGCCTGCACCTACAAGAGCTTCAGAACCGCTTCGAGCTATGTCAGGTACGCTGCAAGTTTTTTTAAGTACATCACACTCACGGCACTTGTTCTCCACCTAGGCATTGTCGCACGAATTACACATTCGCGGCCCAAAGCAGCGGACACGGCACAGAAGATAAAGGATGAGAACTCTGACGGCAATTCTATACAAGTGCGCATGGACGATGACGATGAAGAAGAAGATACAGAAGGTGAAGAGACAACACAGCGCAAGCTTTCCAAAATGCCCAGCGCTCCGCACCTACGTACACTAGCAGAGGGCGGAAAGCAAATACTCAAGTTCATCTCTTCCCATTCTAATTTGCACGATTCTGTCAACGGTTCTCGATC
>CDEZ01021538.1:23642-58860 GCA_000826365.1 Acanthamoeba royreba | reverse complement strand
CAGGTGGTGGTTGAGAATGTTGCCAACTACTTGGAACCTAAGACTGGGGCTTTCAAGTTCAAGAGAGTTGGCGTTCAAGGCCTTTTAGGAAGCGAGCGAGGGCACATCAACCTCTCACTACACTACATTCCTAACAATGACATCTCCGCGTTCAAGAAGCTGGAAGCGGTAAGGATTACCTCCCAATCCGAATCGTGTGTTCTCTGCTCACCAATATCGGAAACAGCTTCTATGCAGCGACTTCCTGTTGGTCCGCTCCATCTTCAGTTCCATGCAGGGACGGGCTCGGCTACAAACCGAAAGCTCATACTCGACTGATCGAATGTACGTTCCAGCTTACTTTCTGCTGAATATTATTCACTTATCACATGTTGCTTGCAGGGATTCGGCAGATATAGCTTCAGCATTGATTCATATTTTCAATCAAAATGGGCTGCTACTAGGACTTCTGCGATTTATGATTCACATGGAAGTGGAAAACACAGGTACTGGCGTTGACTCAGACGATATGGATGACAGGGTCTCACTTGAATACCCTTTCCCAGTCGCGGAGAGTTTGCTATTCCGAGAGGAGTCACTTGCAAGCCGCATGATATCGGCGTTCATCAAGCTCATAGGCAGATCTTTTCTTCACAGGCATTTGCAGCCACTCCTCACTCAGGTCCTCGTGCCAGACTTTGATCTTGAGGTTGGTTCTATGCCTGTTCTTTTCCCTTTTGTTATGACAACTCAAATCCGGTCTGCTCTCTTGCAGATAAATCCCCGCGTTGTATCTCCAGAGGCGCTTATCTTGAACCAAACACGACTCTTAGCCACAGCTCAGTACTTCTTCGATTCCACGATCGGCTCGCTAGATGAATTACACTAGTACGTGCTTCCCTTCGGCTTCGAGTCCAGAAGCGAACGTAAATACTTATTTGGTTGGTTGCAGTGTATTCCGCGAAGTGAGTCGGTGTCTGTTTGAGGCCGTTAGCAAACGATTCCCGGATAGCAGATACAAAGTCCTAGGCAGCTTCTTTTTCCTTCGGTACGTGACAGCTGTTTTACTCACTAGCGCTTCACGGTGTACTCACAGCCATGTTCCGAGCGCAGATGGCTGTGCCCTTCGCTTGTGACGCCGGATGCCTATGGCCTGATCGACCAGAAACTGGAAAGCAAGAGCCGCAGGCGACTTGTGCTGATCGCGAAGGTCATTCAGAACCTTGCCAACGAGGTCTACTTTGAGCAGAAGGAGGAGTACATGAAGTGCTCGAATGTTTTCATAGACAGCAACCTGGAGAAGATGCACTCGTTCTTCGACAGTTTGGTGGTATGCTCTTCATATGCGTGTACCTCGATAGACATGACATTAACCTTGCCCGTTACCGTACAAATCTTACAGGAGAAGGATGAGGAACTGGAAATGGACACCGGTGGGCGATACCTATCTATAGGTCCAGCAACGCGGGCACACCTGGAGGCGGTGTACTACTATCTACAACAGAACTACGGCAGCATATCCAACGAGATCCGAAGAAGTGAGTCGGAACCTACACTCCCCATCATCCCAGATGAGCTCGAATTGCGACAAAAGGGAGAACCTCAGGTAGGTTTGGTTGGGTTCCATATTCTGCACGGATCCGATGCTGACTATTCACTGCGAACAGGAGAGCATGATGTCAGTCTTGGATGAAGTGCTTCGAGAGCTACAGGAGCTCAGCAAAAAGAATCCCATTGGTGCGCGGCCGGTCAGCACATAATTAAGCCTTGGGTGTCAGATCTTACAAATGCAACAACACAATAAACGATGTACAAACCCACACGCCCAACCTGACTGGCCACAGATATGATTGTACACTGAACTCAAGCACAAGGAGAGCGAAACTTACACTTCTCCTGCCTGCTACCGAATGGACAATGACCATCCAGCTCTCGAAGAAAACAACGTTTAAGGCCGCGCACTGGTGTGTTGCTCAAACCAGTTATCTATGCTGTACGCTTGGGGACGTTGGGTACGTACCGGACTTCGCTCCGCTTCCCCTATTGGAAAGTTTGCACCAATGAACAGTAAAAGAATGAAAAGAATGTGGAAAAGAAACATTCCGGTGAAATTTTCCGTGTCGGCGCTTTCTTTCCCAAGTATCTTGTTAAATAGGGTGCAACGGAAGAAGCATAGTTTTGCTAAAAGAGAGGATGGGCAAGCAGCCAGAGGAGCGTGAGTTTGACCTAGTGCTATGGGGCGCCACGGGCTTCACGGGACAACTAGTGGCCCTCTACCTTGGCCCGCGTGCACAGGCCCTCAATCTGCGCTGGGCGATCGGTGGCCGCAGCGCTGAGCGCCTCCAGGCGATTGCCAGTCAGGTCCAGGTATAATCAAGTGCTTGCTTTGTTATGTTCTCTTTGGTTTGGACGTACTTGAGGTTCATAACATGATCTTCCCCATTCTCATCATCTTCCCCCAATCGATTTGTATTGCTCTCGACAGGGTTCGACGCCAGCCGTGGTCACGGGAGATTCGGATTCGCAAGAGGACATGGAGGCTCTGGCGCGTCGTACGCGCGTAGTGATTAGCACCGTGGGACCCTTCGTCCGCTATGGTACCAAGCTTGTCGGGGCTTGTGTCAAGTGCCGCACGCACTATGCCGACATCACCGGCGAGACGTACGCAACTGATGAGCTCACATGACTCATGAGTCAGTTTGCCTTTGAGCTGACCAACATGTTCACGTATGTCTTGTGCAGGCCGTGGGTGCGCGACCTCATCGACAAGTTCCATTCGGAGGCCAAGCAAAACGGCGTGTGCATTGTGCCTATGTCGGGGTACCGCTGCAATGCCTCTAACTTTGGTGTGTGTCTGTGGCACGTAACTCAATGATCACTTGTAATGTATGACAGATTCGACTCAGTGCCAGCCGATATTGGAGTCTTCATGCTGGCAGACTATGTGTCCAAGGCACATAACCCCTTAGATATCATTGCTTAACCACTGGTTCCAGACTCACATTGACGGGTTCTTGCGGTACAGAAGTACGGAGGCCAACTCGAAGGTGTCGAGAGCGTTGTGAGCTTTAAAGGCGGAGCTAGCGGGGGCACCATGGCATCAATGCTGGCGCTCAAAGAACAAAAGAACAGCGGATCCCAACTCAGGAATCCATTCCTCCTCAATCCACGTGGCAGTTGGTCCTCACTCCACGCCACGCGCCTCGAGAAAGATCTTATTCACCCTTACTACCACTCCACCTCCAAGTACACCAGTCTTGTTCTTAACTTTTTTGAATCAATGGACTCACTTCCGCTTGTAGATCGTGGACATATCCGTTCGTGATGGCGGCAGCAAACACGCGCGTGGTGCGCCGCACGCAGGCTCTCCTGGAGGACGCTTACGGCCCTGATTTTCATTACAACGAATACGCTAGAGCCAAAGGTAATGTTGACATTTTCATTGCCTGCTTGCTTACTGATCTACATAGCATACTGATCCCTGGGTTTGCTATCGATCTACAGGATTCCTTGGCGCTTTGCTTGCGACGCTCATGTTATTAGTCTTTGTGTTGATGCTGAAGTTCCGTATCTTAAGAGAGAAAGTGTTGATACCTAGATTGCCAAAGCCCGGTGAGGGTCCCAGGTACATTCCCTACTGTCACGATCAATAGTATAAATTGCTCATTATTTTGTTGGACGTAGTGCTGAAAAGAGAGCAAAAAGCTATTTTACCTACGAAATTTATGGGCGGGTGTCTTACGCCGATAAGCAGCAAGTACGTTACTATTTGCCAGTGTTAAACACAGCCCAAGTAGTCTTTAACCGAGTGCATTCTTTAAGGGCAAGGATAAGCCCCGCTTGGTGAAGGCTGTAGTAGGCGGTGGAGATCCAGGATATGGGGAGACAGCTAAAATTCTTGGGGAGACCGGCATTGCTCTCGCACAACTTAGTGCTCGTGGGGAACTGCCTGTACACTCCGTTTTAGGTGGCGGTGGCATCCTTACACCAGCGTCATGTCTGGGCTCGGAACTGATTCAGCGCCTCCAGACTGCTGGTCTTAAGCTCTATGTTGAGGAGATAAACTAAGACAACATAAAGTCTTACCTGACCTGCCATCCACCCAAATTTTCAGTACATAAGCTGATGTAGCGGAATATAAAATATGCACCAGCACAGTCAATGTATGATCTTTTCACCTAAGTCGGCGTTCCATGTAACAACTTCCCCTGTGGTGTAGTTGGCTAGCATTTCCGCCTGTCACGCGGACGACCCGGGTTCAAATCCCGGCGGGGGAGAATCATCTTTTTGCTCCTCGAGGCGGGGGTGCTAACAAAGAGCGAATGGGCGCCCACCCTTACGAGAGCGTACCACTCCCCGTCTGCAAGCAGGCACTGATAGAGCTGTGTTTATTGTTTTCTTTAATGTAGCTACCGCAATGTTCTCAGGCGGACGGCGAGAACGCACCACGCGCGCACCGGATACGCGCAACGTCTAGTCACCATCACCGCTTGCACACAACCTGCACCAAATAACTGCTGCTGCTACTCCAACAAAATTGCCTTGTCCAACGCCCTGTCCAATCTTACGATAAGGTGATCAGGACAGAATCGCTCTTGTGAAGGATGTCACGAATGTAAGTCCTTACCTTTGTTTAGCTGCTATTTTTTGAGTGCCTGCATAGCCATTCGAGTGTCATGTCGATGTTGACGTTATTCTTGGCTGAGATCGAATAGCAGCACACTTCACGCCCTGTAATTGATTTGAGATCCCTGTGTCGTGGAAAGTACACCAAAAGGAGGTCAATTGCTGATGGACGTGTCTCATTACAGACACTACGCTAGCGATCCCTAAGTACATACAGCTGTTCAATGGTATCATGCACTCCAAGGGCTTCGGGAAGATCGTTCTTGTTGGCCAGCACGAGCAAGGGAATGCCCGCCAGCGGTGGCTTGGCCATCAGCTCGTGTAGTTCCTTCTTTGCCGTCTCAAACTTCTCTTGGTCTGCTGCGTCCACCACATATCTGCATTTACGATGAGCAGCACCGTCCAGTTAGCACCGCCCCACACCAAGAAAGAAGCGCTCCATCTTCATACTCACTTCTCAACGTAAAGTGATGCGGGGGAGGGTCAAGATCGGGAGGGCGTACACAATCGCGTTCACTCCTCGGCAGTACCTCTCCCACATGCTCCTAAACCGGGGCTGACCGCCGATGTCCCAAAGCTTGATGGTGACGTTGCCCTTCGTCACCTTTTTCATGTTGAATCCCACCGTTGGGATCATGTCCTCTTTGAACTGTCCCGACTGACACAATACCATTAGTTCAATCATTCACCCAAATGGGGCGTATCTATCGATGCAGGTCCATTTGAATTGGAAACATGAATTAAGTGAAAAGTAATAAAATTAAGACGTCTGTTGGGGAGGGAGCCATGTACAGCAATGACGTTAACCAGGGTGGTCTTGCCCGAATTCTGAAGTCCGACGAGGGTCAGTTCCATCTCCTGCTTCCAGAAGAGGCTTCTGAACCACTCGAGCAGGCCATCAAAGAAACTCTTGAACATCTTGTAGATAGATGATAATGCGATCGGATGTCGCTAAAATTGCTCTTAATCGATCCGGATGAACGAGTCGAATATAGATGATTATATGCTTCTTTCCCCTCAACTACAAGGCTGACGATCTTATTCGCCACAGATGCGGGTAGGCACAGGGAAAGATGAGGAAAAGGCCAATGATGCGAAAGTTGCCGGCAAGGAGCGAGAATGGATCAGAGTGCGCGTAGTGGGCTCTCTTCACCTTCGGCTAATCAAGAAATCTGCGTACTGTGAGGTGTGGCGTCAGCAGAGAGCAGAGAACTCGGTCGATTTTTCACATTCATGCCTCATTTTCGAAATTTCACTTCAAGGAATCTCGAATATGAATCCCCCCAGTAGCCTCGAGTCGCAAATGGTTCAGGAGACATGCAGATGAGGCAAGCGCAATGGAGAAAGGGCCGATTTTAAACAAGGTGGTTCGCGAAGAACAATAATAAGGAGCGAACTCAGCTGCTAAGGTTGGCTTGATGGATCTTGAGGGTATTATCGGCGCCTCCGCTGATAATCCTATCGCCATCCCAAGCAAGGCAAAGCACCTTGCCCTTGTGCAAGCTAGGCAGCGTGTAGAGCGGAATTCTGCTGCGCACATCCCAAAGCTTGATCGAACCATCGTGCGAGCCAGAGAGCAGCAGAGGCTTAGTAGGATGCCATGCTACGGAGGAGACCCAGAACTTGTGCGAGATCAATCTATCCTTCACCATAGTGTCTGAGGAGAAGAAACGAACATTAGTCCCCATTCACATACAGACGGCGTGCTCTGCAACGAACCTGTGGACCGTGGGTCCCATAGCCGGACGATCTTGTCATTATGGCCTGAGGCAAGTAAGCCAGTGGCTGTTGAGTAAGACACGCTGCTAACAATCTTCTCGCCAGCCTACAAGACACAAGAGGGGGAAAGGTCAGTCGAGTGCTGTTCTTTTGAGGGATGGTGCTGGCCTCAGTACCAAAACCCGTGTGGCTACGCCCGTCTCCACGTCCCACTGCCGCACGGAGTGATCCCAGGAGCCGCTGAATATGTTGAATGGCGTGGGCCACGTGACGCTTGATACGCAGAGTGTGTGACCTTGGAGAGTGCGAACAGAGCTCTAAAGAAGAAACACAGTAAGAACATCAAGTCCAAAGAATTGAATGGATGTGCAAAAACCTTCTTCGCAACTTCCGCGCTGATCTTGGCGCGCTTCTTTGAGGATTTCACCGGCGCATCAGCTTCCTTATAGCCGGGCTGCTCTTCCTCGTCGGGGGTGGACTTGGGGTCCCATATTTTGATTGTGTGATCCCAAGACCCGCTGCAAAACTAGATACACCACCTATGTCAGTAACAATGATGGGATGGGTAAAGGAAAGGGCATGCTAGAAGTACTCTTCCAGAAGTGGATTCCACTGCAACGGCTTCCACAGAGCCTGAGTGCGAAACGTATTTGTTGATGGCTTGACAGCTCTTGTTCGCAGTGTCCACCTGGCACAGCACATTTTAGAAACTAGATCAAATGAATGAATCGCTTAAATCGGGCAGAGTCGAAGTACCTTCCAGTGGAACAGAGTGAAGTCCTGCGACGCAGTGATGAACTCGGCACTTTCTGTCGTTGCTATGGGTACACGTTAGATATGCGCATTGAGGTAAGCTGGCATGTGGCACACGTACGTTCAGTCAACCAGGCAATGCCTTTGATGGGCCCGGTGTGGCCGCTCGCAACGGTGATGCACTCACCCTCTGCGCTCCACAAGCGCGCTTGATGGTCGTACGATCCCGAAACAATGTACCTGTCCGGTGTGAGCATCACGTACGTTAGTGCCCCGTACCCAGGAGGAGAGTGCACCACCACTCTCGAGTAAACAAGTGATTCCTCGTACGGTTTGCCACCAGCCGCGATGCAAGCAACCCAGTCATCGTGTGGAATGTCTTGTTTGTGCTCGGGCTCCGGCATCACCTCCGTATACTCAATCGTGAGCGTCTCTTCCTGCAGCACACACGACAATGGTAAGTGGGCGTGCTCATCAAATTTGATTGTTCCCTTCTTATCGTACTTTGTTCACATTTCGCAGTTGCACGTAGGTCAGGAGGGATGTTCGCAAGAAATTGCCATCGATGAGGAAATCGAAAAGCCTATGTGTTTCTGGTATACGGAATTATAAATTGTAAATATTAGAGCAGGTAAATTTTAAATAAAATCCAAAACAATTCATTCCGGAGAAGATGAAAATACCTAAATCGAGAAGAGAGTTGATGATTTCGGATAGGCCCTGACGGGACAGCCGGAGGGGCACGAAGAATGGCGTGTCCTCGATACGGAGGGCTGGGTCCTTGAGCTTGGTGACAAATCGGACCTCAATCTGCTCCTCATCTTCGAAGGACATATTCGCCGGTGCTGCTTCGTCTTCCATCTTTCTTCTGATGCAAAATTGTTTTGAAATGCTTTCCAAGATGTTTCGGAAATTGTTTGGATGGCATGTCCATGTTTGGTATTATTGAGCTGATATGAAACAATCTTGCAAACGATTTTATATCGACACTAATTTCGTGTTTCTCCGTTACTCGTTTTTCTTGAGTCGAGACACCAAACGTCCTTGTCACCGTCCATCCATCCATCCATCAAAATAATCAATTCCATTCCTCTTCGTTCCCAGCGTGTCTGGCTTTGGCCTCCATCATCGCCACAACTCAATTCTCGCATCCCCCTTCACCTCGACATCCATCTCTTCCATTCGGGCTTGGGACAAAGGAAAGAGAGATAGACTACGAGCAGCCCCATCCACATCGTACCCCCTCTGAAGGAAGAAGAGAGAAGGAAAACAATGGGAGGCATCTTCAGCCGAGGCAAGGGCAAGGGCGATTTTGAGATCGTCATTGGCCAGCCTGACTACACCTCCTTTCAAAAGGTGACAGACACATCGATGATCAAAGAATACCTTCAGCCATCCGAGCAACAGCAGCAGCCGGCCGCTTCCTCCACGCCACTCCCGCCGCCGCCCGCCGCCGCACCCGCCTCCGTGCCCTCCTCGCCCTCCTCGCCGCGAGAAGGAGACCAGGTCCAGACGCCCTCATCCCCATCCTCCTCGTCGGCGCATGCCGCCATGGGCGAGAAGGCCGCCTCTAAGAAGTCATCATCGAGCGCCGACGACGACGATGTGCTCACCTCTGACTTTGAAGATGACTCCACTGACAAGAGCCGAGCCGCCAGCATCGTGCGACAAGAGCCCGCCGAGGAGTAGTACAGTACATATAAAAACAAAAAAATCAACAACATGTGAACGAGAGATGACGAAGAAGGGAAAAGAAAGATCTGGGTGGAAGAAGATAGGGGGAAGGAAGGATGGATGATTGGTTCGAGGATCGAGAAGGAAGGGATTGAGATTGAAGAAGAAGAGGAGGAAAGAGAGAAGAGAGGATCGAACGTGTGGAGGAAGGAAAGGAATGGGATTCGAAAATTGAACGCCAGGAGCGGACGTGCGGCTCTCTCTACGAATGGACTCGATAGGCGATCAATTCGATGCAGCAGCGAGGGTACCTCATGATGGATCGACGACTAATTCGAAGAGGGACTGGACGAGGGCGGCCGAGGACGAATTGCCAACAACCAAATGGGTGGTGGAAGGGACATCCCCAGCGACCCACGTCGTGCAGCGCTACAAGCTTTACGCCGTGGGTCAGGGGGCACCGAGGAGGACTGCTGATGAGGATGAGAATCTCTCTTTTCTTTTTTATACTTTTTAATTTTTCCTTCTTGTTGGAGACATATCTCTTGTTTATACTGTGTAGCACCTACGTTTTTTCTCAATCCAAATACAAATTACATGAAACTTAAACATGGCCACTTCTTTCTTCCTTTGTTATTCTTACTTACATTTATAAAATGTATATTTCATATTTTAATTTATTTAAATTTGTTAGCGGAAATACACAAGAAAGAGAAATTCAGTGCTTTATCTTCTTCGTTCTTAAGGGCCACCTTGCCGTCTTGTGCCGCAAAGAAGAAAGAGGACACAACAAGAAGCTGGTGAGGATGGAAAAGGACGTCCGTGGAGCCAAGACAGCAGAGAAGGACGTACGTGTAGTGAGCGGGCGAGACTACCTGGACCCGTCCGTCTTGGTGGTGAACTGCACGTCCCGCGCCAAAGAAGCCTGGTGCCACGGGTAACCAAGAACACACAACATCACAGCTGTGCCCCTTTCTGTGCGCAGTGGAGCCCGGGACCTGCACGTTCGACCTAACCTTTTGCTGCACCCCTTCTTCTTCTTCTTTTGTGTCCACGTTCAGCTTGAGTCCGTTCTACCTCGGTCCGGTCAAGCTCTATGATGGGTTCGAGGCCAAGAACGTGGAAAATGCTTGGCAGTACTCGAAGGTACATTCGCTGCCGCTGATGACCGGTCGGATCCCAGGTACCTCTCACACTTACTCTCGTGCTGGCTGGTGAAGGTGTACAAGCAACATGTGGATCCCGTAACGGGGGAACCCACAGCGGAGTACTGGGCGTGGGCTACGGCTGGCTGGGCCAACCCGGAGCCGGTGCGATTTCCCATGGGTCGGGGTGCCAAACCTGAGTACTCCTACTGGGACGGCAAGAAGTACGGCTATGTCTCGGCGCGTAAGAAGATCTATTGCCCGCTCTACGCATCCTTGGTTCGTAGCCAGACCGAGTGACTGACTCAGTGTGACACAAAGCTCATTTAGGATCTACATTTATCATCAGGTTGAAGGCTCTACAGCATTTAAGAAGCTTGCTAAGATCTACTCCAAGACAGATCGGATGTACTTGTGGGACTTTGACGGCTACGATCATGTGGCTATGGGCCGAACTCTTCAACAAGTGATCAACGATCCCAAAAAGAAGATGGGTCACGGATTTGTCCTGCTCATGCTACTGCGTGGTGAGCGGCTGTGGGAGAATTGCGACATTCCAGAGTACGAACACTCAACCACTTGATTGCCATTTCACTCATCTTTTCCAACTTCATGTTGTATAGTCTTCACTACGATCCCCAAGCGCAGCTCGATATTCCCAAGCCGGAGCCTCGTGGTCCACTCACTTCGGCCGGCTTCATGATCAAGTCTGCCGGTCTCTATCTTGTGTGCCACGCTACTAACCGACGACCTGCCACGCCCTCGGACGGCAGCTGGACCATATCGAAAGTACTGTTGACCAAGACTTCTTACTAATGATCAGTTGCGTGTTGCCGACTAATATGTTTGGCTCTCTTCAGGGTATTGTAGATCCTGGCGAAACTCCCATCGACGCAGCAGTGCGGGAATTGAAGGAAGAGACGGGCATCGACCTGAAGAACGAGGAGGGGCTTTCTGTACTCATTCCTTCAGCTGATGCCCAGCCTATCAACAAGTACACCGTGGGTAAGGGGGCCGGCAAGAAGACAGTGTTGGTCTTCGAGATCGACGATCCAGAAGGGTTGATCCGATTACAGCGGACCAAAGAGCTCCACTGCTCGTCGATCATCGAGGGCGAATATTCGCCCGCACACATGCGAGGCCTGCCCGAGCTTGACGACTTTGCGTGGGTCAGCCAAGAGGAAGCTCAGGCGCGGGTGTTCCAATCGCAGAAGCATCTCTTCGGCCCTGTTCCTGAAACGGCGATCAAACCCAAAGGGGCATCCAAGAAGCAGCCCCAGCGAGGTCGACCAGCAAGCAAAAAAAGCGAAGGACAGGAAGAGGAGCCAAAAAGCAAACAGGAGAAGGAGTTGTGACCTCACTTTTACACAAGTGGTACATTTGGTCGCTTGATTAAAACTACACTTACATACAGAATTATACATGGCTATGTGCGGCTTGGCTGACTGATTTACACGCTCGATTCTTCTTGGCCGATCATTCCATCGATGACCTCTACGATTGACTCCATAGATGGACGCTTATCTTGGTTGCTGTGCCAGCATTTCTTCATCAGCTGTTGATGGTACGAACAAGCGTGTGTGTTAGCTTATTCGCTCGTGTTCTCTTTATGTTTCATCAGCAGAAGATTGTGTACCTTCTTGTACTTCTCCGGGCAGTCCATGGGAATCTGAGGGCGTCGACCTTCCAGCACATCGATCGATACGCCCATGAAGTTGCGACCGGCATAGGGCTGCTTGCGCGTGAGGACCTCCCACATGATGATACCGAAGGAATACACGTCCGCCTTCTCCGAATAGCGCTCTCCGCGGATCACCTCCGGCGCCGTCCAGCATGGCGTACCGCAGCGTGTCATGGTAGCGTTCTCCTCCTTGATGCGTGCAAACCCGAAGTCGGCTACCTTCACGTTCCAAGTCTCGTCTACAAGCAGATTGGATGGTTTCAGATCGCGGTGGACGATCACTGCATTCGTACCAAATACCAAGTCATCAGTTTCCCAATGTCAATTCTGTAGCTCATTGTGGAGTATGCATCAATGTACCAGGCTGAAGGGAATGGAGGTAGTTAATGCCCAAAGCGGAGCTACGCAACATGCGGAGACGTTGGAGCCACGAGAGCCGAACGCTGTCACCAAGGATGTCCTTCAAACTGCCCTGCTTAACGAACTCAGTGACGATGCAGAGGTTGGGCATCTTGACGCAGGCGCCGATGAAGAGGACGATGTTGGGATGGTGCAGCTCGGATAGGAAGGCCATCTCAGCACGGAATTCGAGCATGCGCCTCTCGTCAATTTTCTGCTTGATGAACTTCTTCACCGCCACCTCGACGCCCTTCCATTTACCGCGGAAGACAACGCCGTAGCTGCCCATGCCGATCTGCTGGCCCATCTGGATCTCCCTGAAGGCGATCACCCAACGGCACAGGTTGGCCGATGTAAGGAACTGGTCCTCCTGGTACTTCATTCCCTCTCCAACTACTTCCTGAAGCGGCTCGCTGTCCTCATCGCTCTTGCTTCCGCGCGCCTCTGAAGGTTCGTCGCTCTTGCTTGTTCCAGTACCTGATGATGAAGATACGCCATCAGCGCCAGTCGAGACGCCGCCAAAGAACCTGCCCTCAAGCCCTGGAGCTTTCACTTCATATAGCCTCGCGCCTATTAACAGACGAGGTTAGGATTCTCCATTCATCGATGATGATGACGGCCAAGCATACCTCTAGGTGAGTCTGGCAGATCGAACCGGCCGATCAACGTGATGCGGTGCTGCTCTTTGGCGAGATCGGAATCGGCGATCTTGTGCCACACGGAATGCGAGCAGATGATCTGGCCGCCATGCGTGAGCGACGTGATGCGGGCCGCCGTGTTCACGACCGGCCCGTAGTACTCCACACGACGTGTGATCGGGTCACGACTGAATTGGGGTCGCCCTATGTGGACGCCCATCCGCACGCGAGGTCCCTTGAAGAGCACCTTATTGCTACCGTCCGCAGCCCTGACATGATAGGATTTTGATGAGCCTTTAACTCCGACATTAGTGTGGACGAAATGGTACCATTCTTCAGTAGCTCCAGGGTGATCGAGTAAGTCAGTGGGCCAGTTCACCTTTAAGAGGCCCGCCTGCACCGCCATGCACCAGCTAAGGGCTTCGACGGGCGTGTGGAAGGCGAAGCAGAACGAGCCCTCGCCTGTATTGCGGTCCTTGGCGAAGATCACCTCGTATCCGCGGTGCTCCTTGAGGCAAGACCGGAGAAGTTCGTTGTGGAGAAGCGTCGCGTCACGCATCGAGTGAGGACTAAACTCCCAAAGCGATGCCGCACGCGTAATGTCTGTGAACACGATGGTGACCTGTGGTTCAGGTTGTTGTCAGTGACCAGGAATGCATCATTCTCACGCAAAGAAGAAAGGACGAACCTCTCCTTCAGGAGGCTTAAAGCCTGCTGGAGCAGTGGCAGACTTGGATGAGTTTGACCCTTGGTTGGAGTTGGAAGACGTGCTTCCGGAGTTGTAGCTGCTCCACAGAGAGGAACCAGTGGGCAGGTGACGCGTTTCACTGGATGAAGAGTAGCTGGAGGGATGCGTGACGTTGGAGTCGTTCGCCATGCTGGTGAGGCGAGTCATGATCTCCAGGAAAGTGGGCCTGATGGTTGGGTCCTCGTGCCAACAACATCTGATGAGATCTTCATAGTCGGCTGAGATCGTCTCCTCCGGCATTGTCGGACGCAGCTGATCCCTGATCACCGCTACCGCGATTGCAGCAGGACTGAGAACAGACAAACAGACAAACAGAGCGAACGTGAGCATGGTCAAATGCACGTGATGTACGGAGAGATACGCAAGAACCACGAACCTCATCCCCTCGTAGGGCTGCTCACGAGTGAGTACCTCCCAGAGTATAATCCCGAAGGAGTAAACGTCCGCAAGGATGTAATCGATCCCCACGGCCTCGTTGAGTACCTCGGGTGCGCTCCAGTGAAGGGAGCCTTGAACCGCCTGCTCGCTCTTCAAGTCGGAGCGGAACTTGGTGAGACCAAAGTCCGACACCTTAACGTTCCACTTGTTGTCGAGAAGCAGATTGAGCGACTTGAGATCGCGGTGAACGATGCCCGATGAATGCAGGAAGTGCATGCCCTTGGCTGCCTGATAAACCGTCTTGATCTTGAGCGGGAACGGGATGTCTGGGATGAGCTCGTTGTGCAGCAGCTGATCACCAAGACGACGATGATAAATTAAGGTCCTACCCTTGGTTCTTCGGAGATAAAAGGAGGGATGTACCTCATACAGAGAGCCCAGAGACATGAGCTCCATGACAATGCACATCTTCGGCGGCTTTGTACATGCGGCCATGAACAAAACCACATTCGGATGCCTGAGCGCTGTCATCACTCTCACCTACAAAGTTTCACGATAAGTGAACGCTGGGATTCTGCATGGAGGGCCAGTGTCTACCTCCTCCCTAAAGTCCCTTTCCATTTCCTTGGTGAGGTTCTTCGTGACCATCGTCTTGACAGCCACCTCGGTACCCTTCCACAAGGCCTTGTGAACCTCGCCGTATCCACCTGTGCCGATTTGTTCGCCTAATTCAAGTTCGCTGTAATCGATCTCCCAATCTCCTCGGGATTTCATCTAGCCACGAAGACAAACGAGGCCGACGATGAGCATATGAATGTGTCCACTTCATATCAACAGAAAGAGGTGCGTACTCGGCTGGACAAAAATATGGCGAAGACGATGACGAGAACGACGCAGCAGACCAGGAAGAGACCGACGGGAATGGTGATTCCCAACACAATTCCCAGTATAGCTCCACTGCTCAGTCCGCTCGATGACGATGCCTACGATGAGCGGAAGGGGATATGAGTGAGTCCATTCTTAACACTGCAGCTTATCAGCATTCCTCTTCGTACCACGTTCTCGCACCAATCTCCTTCGTAGTTGGAATCGCACACACATGCGGAGTTGACGCAGGTGCCATGGTCCGAACACACAGCTCCTTGGTTGATGCATCCCGCCACAGAGCTCACCTGTACTCCCTGGCACGTGATGTTTGCGATACGCGTGAGGATGGTCTGTTTGAACCGAGTGACGTTGCTGAGAGGCACTATATAGTTCCTATTCACCAATGCCAATATGAGGATTCCATAATGTATGTGGGTGGAACCCAACAATACCTGGTGGCGGTGGTGAGAGCCTCAGAATTGGTTTGAGTCCAGTATAGCCAATCAGCAAGGGACTTGGCCTTGTTGCAGTTGTTCATGGAACTCTGGAATGTCCACAGCTGATTGTACATCACCATCGGCCAGCTGTTGGCTGAAATAGCTGTGATCAAATAAGCAGAATGTTGGCGTTAAGCTCATCCTATCGACGCAGACGCTCATCACGTCACACGTACTCGTGGTTCGTTTCGAGGTAGAAGGGAAGGGAACGGAGGTGGTGATGTCCGTGTCGCCATCCCAGTCGTTCAAGGTAGCGAGAATGGCGTCGGAACTAAATGCCACGGTCTTGCCTGCCCAGTTGTCCAGCGAAGCGATCTTGACGTTGCGCAGCGATTGGAGATCGTTGTTGCTCCAGAGAGCGAAGGTGTAGGTGGTCGTGCTCATGTTCTGCATTGGAGTGACAGTGGCGCTCACTGCAACCAGGCGACTCGCAGGTGTGTTTGGAGGGGTGAAAGACGACCGGGTGCCGATCTATGTAAGTTGGAGTGGATTGAGGCTCAGCACGAAGAATTCAAGTTCGATCTTTGAGACATTAGTTCACGTACGGCGCTGAAGTCGCTGCTCGCCCTGCTGAGAGCTGAAGTGAACATGGAGATGATAGGGTCCTCTCCCGAATAGTAAAAGATGGTGATGGTCGCGTTAGGAAGAGGGAGAGTCGGGTTCAGCGCCTTGATCTTGGCGTCGTTCCACTTGGTCACTTTGTTGAGCATGATGTCGGCGATGACCGACATGTTAAGCACCAACGGACCGGTGTTGTAGAGTTCAGGAACCTGCATAGATGCTCTTTAGCGATTGGTTGTACTCTTTGAGGGTGATGTGGTGGTTTACGTTGTATCCAGGAACAACTCCGAAAGCGAATGTAGGAATTGGCTTCACGTCAGGCAGGAGGCTCTGCAACGTAGAGTTGAACCCGCTGTTGGGCGCAGCAAAGTCCAGGTCATCTGTCGATGGGAATCGTGTGAATATAACGTAACGCGAAGCTACGCATGGGGGAATCGTCGTTGAGACGTACTCAAGAGCATCTCACTCACAGTCGTTTGCGAATCGGAGTTAAAGTACTTGAGCTGGAACAGGCCTGAGCTGTAAGACAGATACCATGTGTTGTAGATCGGATAAGACGGACCCATCCCCACCAAGAAGGCTGAGGACAACCCAGGGTTGTTGTTGCACGTAATGTTACCTGCATTCATCAGTGAGCAACGAGATGTGGTTCAACTCCATTGGCGGCTTACGTACTGATCAAGTCAGTCACCCGCTTCTTGTAGCCAAACGTGAGCGGTGCGTATTGGATAGAGGTGACAGAACTGGCCACCTGCAATCGGAGTGTTGAGATGAACCGAACTTAGGACTCAGAATGGAAGGGATGTTCACCTCATCGTTGACTTGGGTCCAGGCGATGAACTGCAGAAGTTCGGAGACATAAGAGCAGTCGGCACGGGTGATGTTCTTGTAGAGCGCCACAGACACGACGAAGGCCATGGGCCATGAATTGGCTCCGTCACCATTGGCCAAGTCAAAGGCAAGACTACCGGCGTTCAGTACGGAACGGAAATCGTTCATGGCCGAAGTAACTGTGGCGGTGGTGGGCGCGACGACGTTGCCCGCCTTGTTCTTCATCCACGCCACCGGCATGTTGGCCACTTGAGCCCCATTCAAGTTGAGGTAACAGAAGGCGTTGGCGTTGTTCTGGTGGCAATCCATGTCATTGTGCTGCTCATCAATACTCCGAGTACGGGAACATCCGAAGTGGCAGTAACATACCTTTACGTAGGACAACATCGTCGCTGCTGTGGGCTCCGCCACGGCTCGGCCCTCCTGGGCCGGAGGCAGCACACTAAGGGAGTAGTTGTTGCTCTGAAGGATGTTACCTAACACTGTGCTAGCTCGCCGAAGAAAAAAGCGAATATCAGGGATACCATTAATCGGAGTTAAAGGTCGATTACTGCAGCACGCGCCGCGGGGCCAATGCAATAAATGGGGAAAGAAAGCACAAAGAAGCGCAAAGAAGGAAGAGGAGGTGGTACTCGAAGGAGGCGAGGGCCTTGACATAGTTGGCGTGCGTTCCATAACTCAGTCCACCGAAGTAGCTCATGCGGATGGGCGCATCGGGGAGGGTGATATTGGGATTGAGATCCAAGAGAGGCTGGTCGTTCCATCGGGTGATGTTGCCGAGCCAGATGCCCGCAAGAGTGGGGCCATCGAGAACCTGAGTAGGTTGGAGTGCGTGAGTACGAGAGCTTGCCAGAGTATGCCCTATTGGTGCGGAGATGGTAACCCACCGCGGACGAAAGAGCGAAAAGCGAAAAAGAACGAAGAGACGCAAAAACGGCAATCGGTTGGGGAAGAGGGAGGTGAAGGGAGAAAGGGAGGGTAAGAAGGGAATAGGGAAAGGTACGAGGGTGCCGTTGATGGCCAGGCTGTGGTAGATGACCAAGGAGCTGGCCATGAGGGGCAACTGGATGAAGCCCTCCTGAATCAAGCTTGTTGGCAGCTGGGTGTCGACGGCCATGAAGTCGTAGACACCGAGGCGGTAGTTCGCAGCACCGACGGCGGTCGAAGCGGCGTAGTAGGTGACGCTGGTGACATCGCTGAAGAATCTGTACTCGTAGGTTATCTGGTTGAACAGGTTGAGGCCATCCGACACGCCACCGCCATAGAGCTGTACCCCTCCTACAGATACCACCCAATGAGGAAATGGCCCGGTGAGTACAGCACTTTTGTCTTTCTCTTCTTCAACCCTCCTCATCACCGTGTTCTTCGTCTAGCATCAGCGGTTGAAGAAGAAGAAGAGGAAATGGAGAAGGAGATGGCACCTGTGGGGTTGGGTAGAAGAAGAAGAAGAACAATGGAAGAGATGGAGATGACCACAACCAAGAAGTAGCCCATCTTCTGGAAAGGTCCAGAAGGAGCAGCAGGTCGGACCTGCATCCTATCTATCCACCTACCTGTGCTCTTTGCCTGCTGCTAACGGTTTGTGGTCCCTTATGTGTGAGGACTCGTAGAGGGTGCACAGATGAAGTTGGGTGTATGCACGAGTGGGAGTGGAGAGTAGAATAACGGTCGGCCTGTCAAGCCAGGAGACAACAACGTTGATGGCAGCGACCGGAGCAACCCCAACACACACGGGGATAGGCGCGGGCGTAGTAGGGTAGAAGAAGTACTAGGGACTGGGGTAGTGGTTACGGTGGACCTAGGGAAGCTTTCTATTGGGAGAGCAAACGCCGATCGGGTGATAAACCTTGATCGAGTAATGGCGTACAACGCGTCCCATTTTATGATTCTCTATGTTACCCCCACCAAGCGCCGGATCGGACAGTTCGAAGCACCGGTTGTCCCCACTGCGGACCTGCCCGCCACGGCACGAGGCACGAGAGGCGTAGGTACCCATACACATCTCCCTGTTTCGGGTTGTGGCATCCGCCGCAACGGTCAGTTTACACCACACTTACCACAGGTAAGGCAAAGCTGGGAACCCGATGTGTGTGCGACCTTCGGCCTGACAGGTGGCATAAAGAAGGGCACTTTGGATCCTATTACGCACAAGAGGAGGGAACACCCAGGCTCCCGCGGGTATCCTGGCTTGGTCGGTACGCTAGGAGACGACGTTCCCCTGAAACATTGGGATTTAACCCCGCATGCACGTGAAATCCCATTGGTCTGCCTGATATTGCCTTAAGTGTCTTTGTTTGATTGGTCGGTTTTCTTCCAATGCGGGCAGGTTTTGGAGAGCAGGGACATCCTGGGATTTTACTACTGATGCATGAGTAGGGCCATTGGACAAGCTTGCGCTACTGACTTGCCATCCATGTCATGAGTTGGACGTATCACTTCTAACAAGCATATACAATAAGGAGATGCACGTGTGCTCGCACATCAACGTCATGTTGGGGCATGCACAACAGGACACACTACTGGTCATCATGCTTAAAACAGGTATATGAACATGTGGCAAGCCCCGAGGTACGAAGTCAATCGACGCATAGTCAACGCCTTTTCGATTTCAGCGTTGACTGCCTGCTGCAAGTAGCGGGGCAAGGAAAACGGCTCAAGCAGACCAGCTGCAAACCACTGAAGTCGAGTAGGACGGTGTACGGTGGGGAGTGGGCAGGAAAGGAAGTCAGAGAGCGACCCAACTGAACGAGGCGAGCGGTGAATAGGAACGATGTGGTGGGCTGAATGAGATGGCACAGGAAATCAATATGGAGTGTGAGAAAGAGAGCACATCGCGCCCTGGTAGAGGCTCTAGCTTGCGCTCAAAGAATGTAGTGAACGTATTTTACTGCTCATTGCCACGACACATGATAGTGGGCGCTCGATGTACCAGATATATATCTATAGATATTTCTATATCACAAAGTTTTGAATTCTTCTTACAAAAAATTTGAATTCCTTTACAAAAAAACAAATCAATTTCAACGGCGGACATAGCCAAGAGAATGTACCAGAAAGAGGACGACGAAGAGAGCGTCGAGTTGTGGCGTCAACCAACTGATGGCACGATCGTGCCGCCTGCGCAGGAGAGGCACGTGCACAGTCCGTCGGGAAGCGGCGAAGACTGGTTGGCCATCGCTGGCCGCGACCAGTACTTTGATGTCGAGTCTTCACGCCACGTCCCGGGGTTCCTTCTGCAGGAACAGGTGCGACGTCTGCAGCGCACGCTCGAAGCGGTGCGTCTGGAGAACGCCGACCTCAAAGCGGAAGTAGGGCGCCTGCAGCAGGAGAACTCCCGCCTCGTCCAGCAGCTCTTCCAAAATGCTCCACTGTCCACGTCACCCGTAGCTGCAGCCACCCCATCCGTCCTTACTACCTCCCTCGGCCGGTAACCCTTCTTTCCCTTTTTATTTTTTATCTTTTTTAATTCGTGTAAATTATTTTTTATTTTTATTATTTTTATATTTTGGATTGATTTTTCAATCATTAAATAGAACGAAGAAAAAGAAGGGACGATTAGGGAGTTTGAAGAATAATGATAAAATAAAATAATAGGATTACAATAATTTATTAAATATTAACTATTAAACAAGTAGTAAAATACTGACATTGATTGGACAGGATTGCAGCACCAGCTGCACAATACAGACGATTGTATGATGCTTGTGCGCGGGGGACAGCGGATGATGTGAAAGCGGTCATCAACGAACTTGGTTCCGCTCCCAAGGTGGTGGAGGCACTCGTTCTCACTCGCGATGAGAGTGAGCGGCGTGAGGGCGCGCTGCACTTGGCTGCTTCTCGTGGTGCGTCCGGCAATTGGTTTTGCTGCTCTCATGGAGGCTTTTCTGATGTCGATGGTCGGCAGGCGATACGGAAATGCTAACAGCCATCCTGAAGAAGGCTCGTAAGCACATTGACGCCGTGATCAACCTGACGGATAACACCGGATGGACGCCATTGCATTGGTACACGATACATACCCTGCGACTGGAAGCATCATCCATTTTAACTGTGCTGTAGCGCTGCAGCGAATGGGCATATGGGCGCGTGTAGATTGCTGTTGGAGAACAAAGCCGATGCATCCGTTACAACGGTGAGTTGCGCCATACCTCTGCATTATCTCATTCTTCATGGCCCTCACGATGGTATGCACGCCAGCTCATTTGAAGTAGCCCTTTTTCTAACTATCGTTCTTCGCAGCTCCGTCGAAAAGTTATGAACAGATCATACAATTAATGATCAATAATGGAGCCAACATCAATGCACAAAATAGTAATGCTGAAACGCCACTTCACCTCGCGGCTCTTGCACCCAACATTAACGCGGCGGCCGCTTTAATGAAGCACAAGGCTAACATCAACTTAAGGAGTCTGTACGCTACCCTCCCCTAGCGCTGCTGGTGAGCTAGCCTCACAATTGTTACGCAGCAAGGGAAGTGAAACCTGTCTGCACTATGCTGCACGATCCGGAAGCGAGAGTATTGTTAGAGTATGTATTCCTTCTTTGAGTTTCATTTAAGTATTCACCAGTCGCCTACATCCAGCTGCTTCTCGCCGAAGGAGCGCAGCTTGATATGACTGGTGAGTTTGGCACGGCTGCTGATGTGGCGCGATACAATCGCCATCATTTTCTTGTACATCTACTCGAAGAAAGTAAGTTGGATGCATGCACATATTGGCTTCACTTGCTCACCTTGCTCTTTCTTGCATCATTTGATTAGATTCTCTGGGTTTATGCCAGCTTCCCGACGATGTAATTCTTCACATTTTCACTTTCTTGGGCCGAGCGCAACTTGTCAATCTGAATCTCACCTGCTCGCGCCTACGCGGCCTGTTGCGCTTACACCCTGGGTATCTTTTAGTAATCACTGAAATGATGTTAGTTCCGTCATGCTCATTGTTTCTTCGTTGCTGCTAAACAGGATGCCGGGACAGGACTACTCTCAACGAATTGTTGTGTTGGGTCCGAACGGAGCTGGTGTTGTACGTCGACCTCAACATGATTGCGCACATCTAGTGACCTAATGAATGTTTATTCTGTTTGAAAACCAGACTTCCTTGTTATGGCGCTACGTGGTAAGTTGTGGCTATCTCTCAAGGTGTTTGCTATTTCTCTAACTGCCGCCATCAGTACAACACATTCTATAGGACTTCAGTTGCACATTATGGTAACCACTTCCAGGTCGTCAAACTCGTCAATGATAAGCGAATCCGTACAAATTTTGTAAAGCACGCCTCTATTCCAGCTCTATTCCAGCTCTCAATTCATTCTTCTTACCGTGCCGTTGTTCATAGCACATACCGGAGGCCAGGCAAAACACATTTCAAACCATTACGTCGAGCTACTACCGTGGAGCCCAGGGTGCCTTGATAGTGCTAGACCTTACCGATTCTGATGCACTGCTGGAGTTACGCAAGCAAATACAGGTATTGTTGATACTTAATGTCTTGGACTATATCTTACGTCTCTTTAGGAGCTAGAACGATACATGCATGATGGGTGCCCAAGGGTAATAGTTGGAAATAAGGTTGATCTTGTTCATCTTCGAGTTGTGCCGCCCGATGAGATAAAGGTAGGACATCTCGCCTCTGATATGTGTGGAGATGGCTCATCCTATCACCTCTCTAGCTGCTAGCTGAGGAACTCGTTATTCCCTACTTTGAAGTAAGCGCACACACAGGCGAGAATGTGAAGGCGGCATTCAATCGTATCGTAGAGGACACGTTAGCCTCCGTCCAGAAGAGGCAGCGAGCAGCTGCCACAAGTGCAGCTATTCAAATCAATATTGATAATGAGAAGAGAAAGCGAAAGGGCTTTGGTCTCTTTCGCTTCGATAAAACCTGAAAGTATTTTAACCCACCTCAAGCTTTCTGATCATCCACTCTCGTCAGAATTCCAGAATAGTAAGAGGACCTTAAGCTTTTCAAGGTTGCCAGCTTCGCCTTCATCACCAAGTTCCTAGCTGACGAAAGGGTTCTCCTTTCAATTTAATTGCTCTCACCGTTTCAGAACAGGTTTCTGGGTTTAGCAAAGAGCTTCGAATTGATCCGAAACTTACTTGGAGATTTCGAAAATGAAATTTAGGAATTTGCAATTTTTCGGGCAGACGCGAATCGATTATTTGATTGCACCGCGCCGCGAGAATGTTCCAATGGAAGCGGTTCCAGTTCTTCGAGCAGGAACTGGTCAAAGAAGGTGAGGGAAGCGAAAACCACCATCAGATCATCCAGGTATTAATTAATTAATCATTCATAATGAATGAATTGGTGGTTTGATCGTGGCCACAATTTCCAACTAATTTTATTGCTCTCCATTAATTAGAAACTAGACATAACCTGCTGTACCAGTGGTCGTGGCAACCTCATCTTTGGTGATATCCTTCCGAACCTTCTCCCTTTTTTAAAAAATATTTCTCTTCATTTTTGCTTTTCCTAGTTTTAATATATTTTATAATTAACATATTTTTTCTAAATTGACAATTTATGGAATTATTCGAAATTTAGCAAGTTTGGAGTGAAAAAGATAAAAAAGATAAAAAAAAGCTGTACGTGGCATTGCTCCCTTGACTCAAGAGGTCGTACATGCGTCGGGCTTCATCAACGTAGTCGATCGTGACTTCAAAGTGTACTCCTTCCAGGGCTACCGCTTCTCGGTGACCCACGCAGAGCAGCTCAAGCAGACCAACATTCTGGTCACTATCGGCGATGACGAGGACGCCATCTTACCTGTGCTGAAGGTGATCATCAGACCTGTTCTCACACTTCTCCTTTGTGTGTGATGTGCGTGCTTGAGAGCATTTTGCTAAACGATGTGTTCCTGAATTGAATCTTCCTCATGGGCAGGTGTGGCACTTGGACAAGGCGGACAAGTCAGGCAATCCGCTCTGTCTCCGTACGATCAAGATTCAGCCACCGAATGGCACCGCAGTGCCGGTACGTCGATACAAATTCTCTGCACAGACGCATGAATAACATTCTTTATTCGTTCTATCCGATCTATGAAGGTCACCGCGCTTGCTGTGCTCGAAGATCTTTCGCAGGTAGCAATCGGACTGTGCAATGGTGTAGTGCTCCTGATGCGCGACCTCGGCCAAGAGCGGTCTCCCAAGCTTGTGCCTCTCTCTAATCCTACGAATACCCCTGTCACTGGTAATCTTGCTTGCTGGCTCTCGTCTGGGTGTCCGGGGCTCTTTATTAATCAGATAGTAGGCATGGTCTTCTCTGATGATGGAAAGGACAACACCACGCTTTTCGTGGTAACCCCAGAGTCTACCATCGCTTTTCATACATCTGTTCCTCGTTGTCCATCGGTACGACTCACCTTGAAAATCTGTTGGCCCCTTCCTTACATCCATTACTCGTGCAGGAAGTACTTGATGACAGAGGATGTGAACTGGGTTGCGCCGTGATTAGCGACTCTAATGAACTATGCATAGGCAGGAAAGAAGCAGTTTACTTTTACGAACCAGGGGGTCGCGGACCGTGCTTCGCTTTTGAAGGGGAGAAGAAGATGCTATCCTGGTTTCGCGGTTATCTCATCGTTGTCAGCCAACAGGATACTGCTGCGTACAGAAATCCTTGTCCTTTGCTGTACAGCAATGGGCTAATTATTTATCGTACATATACAGCGGACCAAAGATGAATACGTTCACGATATACGATCTCAAGAACAAATTCATCGCTTACAACGCGACCTTTGCCAACATCTCGTACATATTTGCGGAATGGGGTTCCATTTTCGTTCTAACTCGAGATGGATTGGTATGTTAGTTTGCCTTCGTTCGCTTCTTGGCCTTTGCTAATTAGTGGGTTCGCCATGATTGTAGCTATATCAAGTTCAGGAGAAGGACACACAGACCAAGTTGGAGACCCTCTTCAAGAAGAACCTTTATTCTGTGGCCATCGACCTCGCACACAGCCAACAATATGACTACAATTCGATCATTGACATCTTCAGGAAATACGGAGATCACCTCTATTCGTACTGTTCCTCACCAACTGGTCTTCACACGAATATTTCTAATTGACTTTCTTCGTGAACAACAGTAAAGGCGACTACGATGGCGCGATGCGGCAATACCTACGTACGATCGGTCGCCTTGAGCCATCCTACGTCATTCGTAAGTTCCTTGACGCTCAGCGTATCCACAATCTCACATCCTATCTTCAGGTCCGTTTTACCTTTCTGTGTTTTACAGAGTTAGTATAGCATCACTTACCGCACATCATATATTTTCCGTACAGGCTCTGCACGAGCAAGGGTTGGCAAATGCAGATCACACGACCCTGCTCTTCAATTGCTACACGAAGCTTAAGGATGTGCAGAAGCTGGATGAGTTCATCAAGGTAAGCAACATTGTTTTCGGCATTGTTTGCTTTAAATGTAGTTGCTAATAACTAACAAACTACATTCAGGCTGGATCGAACCTCAAGTTCGAAGTCAAGACGGCGATCAGAGTGTGCCGACAGGCAGGATACTTTGAGCATGCTCTTTATCTCGCCAAGGTGAGTTACTCAGTTCATTTATTCTTGGATTGTATTAATTTGACTGTACCACAGAGCCGCAACCACCACGAGCAAGCCCTTAAGATCATGGTGGAGGATTTGAAGGACTATCAGAACGCCATTACTTACATCGCAACACTCAACTTTTCGGAGGTTCGTTCTAACGCTTTTGGAACCCTAGTCTCGAATGTAACTCATGTGGAGTGGTTATCAGTGTGAAAAGGTGCTCAAGAAGTACGGCAAGAATCTTGTGTCGTGCATGCCCGAGCAAACAACGAATCTTCTTATGAGCCTCTGTACAAATTACAAGCCAAGGGGTGCGAAAGGTAAACACACCTCAACAAAGATCTTGATTCCTGTTGCTCATGAGATTAATACAGAGCCTACTGACTTTGGCCAGCCGCGACCCAAGGTTGTTTCCTAGTCTGCCCTTTTACTTTCATTGCTCTTTCTTGTGCTCATTTGGTTCCTCTTCTTTATGCAGGCAAACGCCGAAGAGTTCATTCACATATTCGTCGGACAAGAGGAGTGGTTGGCCAAGTTTTTGGAGTTCATTATACAGCAGGGGCTTGCCGCTGATGTAGTCTACAACACGCTTCTTGAAATTTACCTTCGGGAGGATGTACGCGTTTGATACAACGGATCGTCATGAACAGCTATTCCTACTCACTTACTTCTTTCATTCCAGAACGTAGATAATGAATCAGCTACGGATAGGCAGGAGCGACTAAACAAAGCCATTGCTCTTCTGAACGATCCACGGGTACTATTATGGCTCGATCTCCACAGATTTGATAGGTGGATTTACGTTACTTGTGCTGTAGGCCAAATTCAATGCAGACCATGCTCTAGTTCTGTGTCAGATGCACGATTTCAAGCCGGGCATCCTCGTTGTCTACGAACGGCTGGCGCTGTATGTCTTTTACCATTATGGAAAGAAGGAACGTTCGTACTGGTGCTGACTTATGCATACAGATATCGCGAGATCGTTGATTTCCACATGACCAATAATGATTACGAGCAGGTTATCAATTCGTGCAAGAAATATGGGTAACAAATACTGAGTGCGTTGTATTGTTGAGATCTCATGTTGGTTTCGTCGACAGGCCGATGGATCCTGAGTTGTGGATTGAGGCGCTAAACTATTTTGCATTACGAGAAGATGACTGTCATCACGAAATTGGCGAGATTCTCAACAACATTGACAGGGAGAACCTTCTCCCACCTCTCCCAGTCATTCAGATTCTCTCGCAAAAGGTACACGTATCGAATAGCAACGTGTTATACTTTATATTTGTATTGATCTTATGTTGCAACAGGCTACGACACAGCTGGCGGTTGTGAAGGATTACATTGTTCGTCGGCTGTCGCAGGACAACCAACTTATTGCTGAGGTACACTGCATTGTGGTTAGCTCTTTACTCCTGAACACTTATATCTGTCCATCTTCAGGATCAACGGCTGATCAACAACTACCGCGAGGAGACTGAGAAGATGAAGAAGGAATTAGAAGAGCTGCGATCAGGGTATGCCATCCACAACGAAGATGTTCCATCACTATGATGAGTTCAACTGACAGCTGAGTGCCAACAAAGGGCCAAGATCTTCCAGCTTCCCAAGTGCACAGCGTGCACAGGTCCTCTAGATTTGCCTTCGGTGCATTTCCTTTGTATGCACTCTTTCCATCTCAGATGCCTGGGCGAGTACGATAAGGTACGCAATTCTGACTTAGATATTGGTGCTTTTTACAGTCTCACCTCGTTTGCTTCGCAGGAATGCCCTGTATGCGTGCGCAACAACCGCAAGATATTGGAGATCAAGAAGTCCCTTGAAGAGAATGTTGAACAACATGAAGCCTTCTTCCGGGAGGTAAGCTGCACCTTACTACACTCATGTACAGACTGAGAATTAATATTGGTGTTGAAGTTGGATGCTGCATCAGATGGTTTCGACGTGGTGGCCAAGTACTTTGGGCGTGGTATCTTCTCCCACATGCCCTCTGCTCCCCTGCCGAACAGTGAGCAGTAGACCATCTCCAAGACAGTTGAGGACGACTACATTGCCCATGATGTTCTTCCTTCCCTCATGGCTGATGTATGTATGCAAGCGTGCGTCAACAACTAAACTATCTTTTTCCTCCGAGCTACTCTATGGACGCGCTCAACTCAAGCGTCTCCAGCCCAAGCTTCAGCAAACAGAAAGGGATGGTGATCGCGTCAGGTGCCTCCGACCCTTGCGAGCATGCCACTTACTCTTGCGGACTATGTCAGGTGCGAAGTAAATTTTGATCCACAATCAAGACGCCTTAGACCGCTCGGCCACATCCCCTGTTGAGAAAGGTGGGGGATGGGGGGATTCGAACCCCCGATTCGTTTTAGACGGCCCGCGAGACGGACATGTGAAGACACCTTAACTATTGCACCACCCATCAACTATGTTCGGTACTCTCCCAACCCATCCTAAGCTCATCTGGTTGGACCACTCTCTTCATGCTATGATCCAGGACACTGCAAGCTGTGTTGGCAGTTTCAGTAGATAACTACTTGATGACCTAGAGGAAGATCGGGACATGAAGGTGCATTCCTCAAGTTTAAATCTGTTCTTGTGTATTCACGACATCCTTGATTAGTACTTTGGGCACCCATTGGCGCGTGCCCAATTGAGAATGTTCGTATGGCCCTTGCGCGTGGCCGCGAGCCTAGTTTGCTTGTCCCACGGGCACCCGTGCGCACGAGCCCACTGTAACACTTCGAGGTGCCCACCGCGGGCCGCGCCGCTGCAGGTGGTCGCATCCCATGGACACCCTTCGTTGTGGGCCCACTTAAGCACCTCTAAATGGCCACCTGCGGCTGCGGCAGCAGTGGTAAGCTGATTCCATGGACAGCCGTGCGAGTGCGCCCACTGCAGCACTTCCAGATGACCTTCCTCCGCGGCGGTCAGGCAGGTATCCTCGTCCCAAGTACAGCCATGCGCGTGGGCCCATTTCAGCACTTCAAGATGACCACCTTCGGCCGCCCATGAGCAAGTGTCCTCATTCCACGGACATCCATTATCGCGCAGCCATTGAAGCACTCGAAGGTGGCCGGCCGAGGCGGCGAATGAGCAGACGTACGTATCCCATGGACACCCATGCTCTCGCGCCCACTTCAATATCTCGAGATGACCACCTTCGGCCGCCATTCGGCAAGTCTTCTCGTTCCAGGGACAGCCTTGCTCGCGTGCCCACTGAAGTAGATGGAGATGGCCAGCGCGAGCCGCCTCGTGGCAGGTCTCTGCGTCCCAAGGGCAGCCTTCTGCCCGCGCCCACTTCAATATCTCGAGATGTCCGCCTTCGGCCGCCGCCGCACACAAGCTTGAGTGCAGCCAGGGACAACCCTGGTCGCGGGCCCACTGCAGCATCGAGAGCCACCCCTTCCTTGCTACCTGCACCGCAAAGTCCTGCGTAACGGCAAGCGGTGATGAAGAGGACGAAAAGAGTGGCAGATGAAGTCGCGTGATGTCGTTCCACCGGTGACAGACGGCACGGCAGCATGGCCAGCACAGGGGATGGACCTTGCGCAGGATGAGCGCCACCAGCTCTGCTGGCAGCCCTTCCATCTCTTTTGCCAAACGTGTGAATAAATAAGTTTGTTTCTCTTCATTTTTCTCAGATTCACAAAAGGAATATCTTTCGAACGAAAAGCTTTAACCTTCAATTGGTGCGTGGGGGCACGACCGACGGTACCGATAACTAAGATGGCGGAGGCCGCGCGTCCTTCCGTCGGATCTGGATGCCCTTCTCCTTCGGTCGCCAACTTGATGAAGAGGAGGAGGAGGAGGACGATGGGACGGAGGAGGAGAAAGAAGAGAAGGTTGAGAAGCTAGAGAAGGCAGAAGTAGGTTGGATGGGGAAGAGGTTCGTGAATCCGGCGCTGTTACGAAGCCTGGCCAGCACCGGTGAGGGCTTCTCGAAGTCATCACAGAACTCAACATATAGTTTCTCCCGATTGAACAGGCTCAACTCGCTCAGCTTGGTGGAATCCTTTCGTCCATCGGCAGACAAATCTTTCTGTTGTCGATCGATTAGCTTCCTAGAGTAATACGGCAAGAGCAGGATTCCCGTACGGTGAGGAACGTAGAGTGATGAATCAGTCGTTGCTTCTCTGGCGGTAAGTGATCGCCGAGTTCCCTTTGCACAGCCTTCTTGAGGTCAAGCAGGGTTTCATCTCGCCTGACAAACACACGTTTGGGCGCGCAATAGACGATATCATCTTGTCCTACAGGGTGGTCGCGGTCACTCACGATCAAACTCAGTACCAAAGACAACGTCATACCTGGGTCGGTTTCGCCCTCACTTGCTGCCGGAAGAGCCTCGAATGCCAGCAAAACCTGGCGGCAGTAGTGATCAATTTTAAAAGTCAAGGAAAAGGGAGTGGAGCACGTACGATGCACATATCAGGTTCGTTCTCAAGTAGAGAAGAGAGTGAATTCCACTGATAACCACTTTTAATCTGAAGAATCGAAATAAGAACTATGTGAGTCAGATAAAATTTCACTTTAGAGTGTGCAGCTTTACCTCCAGCAAAAACGCAGAACCGCTCTCGATGTAGAGATCTCGCAGCCTCGTTATCTTGGCCAGGTATTCGAAGGCTTGTCCGACTTGTTCCGTCGACTCGTTGAAATCGCGAAGCACAAGTGATAACTCGTCAATCTGGCCAAAATCGAACGCTGTCTTGACCTTCCTGATGAGGTCCTCCAGAAGAATAGATGATGCCGCCCTCACAACTTTTCTCTCGAGATAGGACGGGATATCATCTTGGTTGCCAGATTGAGTGCTCGCCCCATGCTTGAAAAACACCACAAGTTCGAGATCCTCCTCCTCTGTAATAACTTCCTTGGTGGCAACTATGACTTCGGGAGTTGCGGTTTCCGCAGTGCTGGTCCTATCGCTATCTTCTAAGTTTATCGGATCATCACTCCAATCTCCGCCACCAGCCTCCATATCCATATCATCGCTCGTGTTTCCTACAGATAGAGGCTTAGAGCAAAAGAGTAAATTTGCCCCGACAAGAAGTACCTTGTTCGTTGTCGGCTTCGTCATCACTGCTATCATTTGTCTGCCATTTCTTCTCTCCCTTCCCCTTCTCTTTGAAGTCGTAGCTCCAACTGTAGGAAGAGAATTCTGCTAGTGACGTAAGTACTGTAGCCATTTCATAATGTAATCATTCTTACAGTACCGTCGCTGATAGTTCGCAGTTCTTCATCGACTTCTTCCGCTGAGACAGAGTCCAGATTTCGCGCCGTATCCACACGTCTGAAGCCATAGATTAGAGGAAGGACACTATCATGCATGCTGTGAGCCAAAGTACTTGTAACACAACATGTACGCCGAAGCACCGTAACTGCCAAGTCCGATTTCATCGGTGCCTGAAAAAAATTGCGTAAGAAAAGTAACATGACAAAGAGACAAGCTAGCGGAAAGGTACCGAAGGCTTGCTGTATCTTGTCTGTTGATATCTCTGTTACCAAGCTATCATTAAACTCATACCTATATAATGGGTGATACATGTAAGGATCATGCATGTTCTGTTCACATCACGCTTTCTGAGTGTACCACTTATTCTTCTCGTAAGATTTAATGTAGGCATAGTAATGTCCTCCTATTCCGGAACCGCTGTGGATTAGCACTGAGTAGAGGTCGTAAACGTTGGCTCCCTCATCTTCAGAACCATCGCCCTGATCCGCTCGTCCTTTCTTCTCATCTGTTCCACTCATTTCGCTATCGCTCCCACCCTTTCGCTTCTTCGTCAGGCATTCAGGCTCATCTTTGGCCACCTCCTTCCCCTTGTCCGTATCCTGCACAGCCTTTCGCTCAACTTCTTCCTTCTCTTTCTCTGCCTCCTTTTCCGTTTCTTCAAGTTCCTGCAATCGGGTACGTAGATTAACGATTTCGCTCTTCCAGAATTCGTAAAGTAAGGAATCTGGCTCATCAACGAGTGTCTTCTCGAGTTTGGCAATGTTTGACAACATCGTTTCCTTCTGCTGCTTGAAGTTGGGCGCGGCGGCTTTGGATTTACTTCCCTTGCCTACGTAAGGTTAGGAGATCAGTGTCATGACAATACGTGATGAATAGAATAGTTCGGCTTATACCTCGCACAGGAGTTTCAGGATGGACGATAGCTTCGGGCTGGAAGGAGTCATCGATGTACTTGCTCAAATTGATACGGAAGGGGAATTCCACCTTATGGTTAAGCTTGACCCGGCGGTTTAGGTCATAGTCATAATCGAAGCGCTTGAGTTGAAACATCAGTATGTAAGGCAGCTCATTTATCTTAAGACCCTTCCGTGCATCTACCTGTAAAATTTAAGGATTAGGTTTTTTGAAGAGCATCAGGATCATAGGCAGTAACCGAACCAGCTCATCGCACTTGGGACACCGCCACCTGGAGGAGTCAGAGAGAATTTCTGGTGTAACAAACTTGTCGAGGGCTTCCATCAGGTTGCTGACGTGGTGAATGTCCAAGGAGATATCCAAAAACTTGTCTGAGCGCGATGACTGTACGATCATGGAGTGAGTTAGCCTGTGGTGAGCAAATGATTGCAGTAGGTGAAGGGTACCTCGTGTCCGCATACTGTGCACTGTACATAATCTTTCATTATACCTTGATACAGCTCCTGGATCACACCCTCTGCAATTCACGAGAACAGTTAAAGCGTAGACTTTGCTAGAGTCAAAGGCTCACATTGACTAACCTTCTGGCGTTCCAACAAAGTCCTCCTCAACAACATCGAACAAAACTCTACATAGCTCCTGAACATCATGTTGTTCGAACGCTTGACCACTATCCCAGCCAAAGCTTTTTGTCAATGCCTGATGAAGAAGGGTCAGCTAAACAATAAACGGTGTAGATAGAAGCAATCTTCTTTACCTGTGTGGACAAAGAGGAAGTTCCACTGCCGAACTGTAGTCGAGCGAATAGTCGCTGCAGCTGCAGTGGTATACTGTCCTCTTCTTCCTCTTTCGTAAGGTTCTTGCCTCCCTTCCAACGATAAATAGCTCGTCGAAACTCAGGCGTCATGAATAGGGTTTGAAGAAGACTGTTCATGTAACATGTGGCACCCTGATTATAGAGCCCTCGATAGTCTGCAGGTTTCCACAGCGAACTTGTGTAGGTCGATGAAAATACTGATGGTGATGAGCCACCCGTGGTCGTTGTAGACGATAATGGAGGCCATCGAAAATCGAATGTAGATGACGATGATGTATCGGTATTACTCAGCTGCAGCAAAGTGGACTGCAGAGGATTTAAAAATTGAGGAATCAGGATGCACGAACTAGAGCAGCAGGTACCTCAGCACTGAGTGTGCGACCTTCCTTTTCATACTTCCACTCCATAAACTTGTCTATGATGCTCGGCCAGGCTTCATCAGTCGAGTAATCACCCACTAAGCGATCAATGTGCTCAGCAAAGGCCCACATCATTTGCCATACGTCCTAAGCGAGGAATTAGGTGCCAGTATGAAACAGGTGAACCTGATTGAATGCACCTTGGAGACTGAGCCGCTGAGTTTAATCTTGACTCGAAGGAATTCCCTCCACTCATCGTAAAGCTTGAACACCTCACCAAAGTGCAGCGCATCCCAGGCCTTGATGGCCGAGCCTAGCGAAAGATTCTTTCTTGGACTCACGACTTGAAAGTATCGGTGATAGAGCTTCTCAGCCGCCTTGGGATGCTCACGCTGTAGATCAAAGTATGACTTGTCCTTGTAAGCGGTTGCGAGATGATTGTTTAAGTTATCCAGGCCCTACATAGTGCAGCTTATCAGTTCATAACTCCTGCAGGGCCAGATGATCACGCTTCCTGCATACCTCAGTTTCCTCTGCAGGTAGCGGAGGGAATTCAATGGAGTCACAGTATCGCTGCAGCTCGAGTTCCTCCTCGCTCTTTGCCGGCTGCACAGCAGTCTCTCCCGCTTGATCAGTTTGCTCGCCAGCCTGCGTAGGCACTTCCATTGGCGACTGCGCCTCGGTGTCGCTCTCTGCCAGTTGCTGCCCACAGCCATCTTGCCCTTGCTGTGACCAGGCACGCACGCGCGCGTAAGTACTTTTCGATCGAATTTTTCATTTATTATTTAAATGAAGAATTGAATTGTCATAAATAATAATAATTATTATTATTGAAAAGTATTGTTTTCAAAATGATTTAACAAACAAAAAATAATTCGAAATACCTCTTGGGCTTGGGCTGCACATTCACCACCGATGAAGGAATCTGGATTCAGACTTACGGGTGGGGCCTGGTTGCTTTGCATTTTTGCATCCTCTGTCTCGATCTGAATGGCAATGTCGGAATCGCCCCTTGTGTAGTCGCATATCTCGCACAGAGGACTGTATTCCGGATTGAGGAAGGTGCACAGCGGGCACGGCCACTTAGCCTCGCCCAGCAGATCTTCTTCGTTGGGGCCACTCATCTTGCCCGCCCCTACCTCAACCCCTTGTGTGCAGCAAGAAAAGGCCCAAGGTGGAGTACAATCGGACACGTTTGCAGCCTCTGCCGTTGTAGATGCAGATTTCCACGTTATTGCAGGAAGTTTCCTGAAAAATTACATTTGGCCAAATTTAATTAATTAGCGGATTCATTTCAAAGAAATTCTGCGGCAAAGAAAACTTGGCCGGCTAGAAAAGAGAGAAAATTAATTTCTTTGAGAAAACCAAAAAGAAAAAACAAAAAAGGCCACAGAGATCTCTGGGAAATGTCTAGGGCTGCGGCGACCCGGTGAGGAGCTTGCGCAAGCCGATGATGCCGAGAGGCTGGTAGGTGTATCCCAGATTGGTAATGGACGACGGAAGCCAACCAGCACCATCAACTGAATGACGAGCACGTGTAAGGAGGTGATGGTACAATCAATCAGGTCGCGGGCAATACGCACTTTGGAAGATGTAAGTGACGGAAGAATGTTCCGTATTGTCGGGCAACGGCCGCACGATGAAACCAGTCAAGTGTGCCGTAGCGCGGACGAACCTAAGGCAGAACCACGAGTAAGCCAGGTCGCAATGTGTAAGTATCGGCAAGTCACACTTACTTGGAAGTATCTTCATCCACCACTCCCTGGAGGGAGTGGCCATAGAGCACATAACCGCCACCTTCCTCCTTGGTCAATGCACGTCGACCCAAGAGCAGCACAAAGTCCCGAGGCCACACGCCCATTCCGCCCTTGCTCCATGCGTGACCGATCACAAGCTGCATACACAATCATCAGCCTTATGCATTCAGCGGGGCGGAGGCCTATGGCAGCTAGCCGGAATGTCTCGGACGTACATCCTTGGGCTCAATAAGGGTCTGCACCAGTTTGCCACCGTCGAAGAACGTGTCCCACTTGGCTCGATCCTCAAGAGAAGCGCATAAGTCCGCCACTGCCTCGGGCTTAGCTTTGATAATGCCCTCACCCTGCCATGTCAGTCAGCATAACCTTTTTTGTTTTAAAATAAAAAACAAATGTTTACTTTAATGATTAATTGATTCGAATGATAAAATGGGCGATAAATAAGGGATAAAAATGGAAGCAAAACGGAACCTTGATAATGGTCACGGCCTCGGTGTCCTTGCGCCAGACCTTGACGCCTAACTTTTCGTGCGACTCCGTCCAGTCCTCCGTGCTGGCTGCCACCTCGAGGAACTTCTGCACTCCGGCTTCCCACTCGGCCTTCCGCTGCTCAACGTCCTGCGCACTCATGACAAATGGATGGATGGTATGCTTTTGCTTCCCTTGCCTTCTTCGCCACCCAAGTGGTTGTGCGTATGGCCTGCGTGCCGGTGGGGTGTGCAGGCGTACGCACCAAGCCAAAAGTCCTTGATTGTGACGCGGTCGACAAAAACATAAGAATGCAAACTATGTGTCACGAGATTTCAAACTCCGTAAGTGAGTTTTCGTTGTTTTCTTGTCTCAGAAATTTGACACCATCCAGAAGGAAGAGGGACAGCCTACAACTGCTCTTTGTTTTTTGTTGGTGTCGGCTCCGGAAGCAAGGAAGGAAAGATGAGGAGCGGACACACAAGGGGAGCAGTTGCCCTCTTCCTTCTTGTAGCGGCCATGATTCTCAGCCTTTCTGGTACGCACTCTCCGCACTGGGAACACCACTGGATCAGTTGTGGCCAGTTGGCGCTTCTCTCTCTCTCTCTCTCTCTCTCTCTCTCTCTC